>SGPK01000148.1:0-49663 GCA_004802695.1 Phellinidium pouzarii
CATGTACTCAGAGCCCTAAGCCCTAAGCCCTAAGCTTGAGCTCTTCGTTCTCATAGCCAAACACCTTGTCACCTAGTCCACCAGTGTGCTCACTGAGCCTCATCAGTACCAGTCAATCCTCTCAGGCCCTAACTCGGCTCTCTGCTTACTCGTCACTCTGATCTTACTCGTCACCTCGTCACTGTTACAGCCTTTGGCTTAACACCGGTGTTTAGCAACGAATTTTGAGTCGATGAATTTTCCTTCCGCTCCAGAGTCGATGAGGGCATTGCTTAAGACGGTTTGACCATAAACTTTAACTTGAACAGGAATTCGCATTGTAGGTTTCGACGAATCAGATACAAGTACAGGTGATATGGTAATGGGAGGGCTCAGCGCCTTTCTGATCCTCCGTTTCAAAAATCCGTATTGTCTAGCTCCATCAGGACTTCTTCCGCAACATTATCGCCTGCATTCTGCAGCAGGGAGCGGATGTGGGCGATGATTTCAGCTTTTGAGGTGGGTTTTGCTGGTTCAGCTGCCACAGGTGCTGGAGTTGTGGGTACTGGGTCAGGAGCAACTTGGCGGATGGTGGTTGGTGTGTGGGCTTTGTATTTGGTGCAGTCCCGAGCATTATGTCCAACTTCTCGACAGGCTAGGCAACGTCCTTCCTTCATGCATTTCTCACGTTCTTCTGGTGTCAGCTTCTTGGGGYGGTTGGGTGAGTTGGTAGGTGTGNGGGGAAGAGGAAGTGGTGGTGGAAAAAAGGTTTTTGAAGCGGGTAGAACATGGTGTGGAGGATGTTGTGGTGGTGCTGGTGGCATTGAGGGCCTGGAGTCRGYGGTAAAGATTGTCAGCCCGAGATGCTGCTTGGTACCATTCCTCCATGGTGTCAGGAAGTTTGTCTCTCGCATAGATGCGTTGTATGAGGCCACGGGTGAGACCTTGCTGGTACATTTCGGATAGCGCATTTTTGTCTGATATATTGGAGCRGGTGACCAGGGATCTGAACTGAGTGTTGTAGTCATCGGCTGTGCCTGTCTGCTTGATATTCAGGAGTTGGCGTCTGGCGTCGGCACTGTCATCCGTGGTGATGAATGTGTTCCTGAAATCATTGAGGAAGTCGACCCAAGTACCAAAACCAGTAGGTGTGTTGGTAGTGGGATTTGGGGCAAGGGCAACGGTGGTGCGGTTGGTGGCCCAGTCTCCCGCAGCTTTCTCTTGCATAAAGGAGAGGAYGAAGATGATTTTGCTTTTGTCYGTGTTGTAGATCCGTTCGTTGAGTGAGAGGTAGGCCTGGCAACTGGATAGGAAGCGGCGGGCATAGCTTTTATCACCATCAAAGTTGTTGGGTTTGCTGAGGTGGGCCTCTCCTGTGGGGGTTGGGGTGGACATGTTGGCTAGTGAAGTAGGTGCTGGTTGAGGGGAAAGAGGGATGTGGGATGGCGTGGTGCTAGTGGATGGGGTGTGTGGGAGAGGCGTAGACTGAGGTTGTCATTGCTGGATGTTGGAAACTGGTGGGGTGGGAAGTTTGATGGTTGGTTGGATGGGAGACGGGTTAGGTGTACGGGTTTCTTCAAAAATTTCACGGTAGTTGGGGACGGCTATCTCAAAGTGGATTGCAGCGTCTTCTGGGTCGTTGGTGAGGTAGAACCAGTGGGGGGGTTGATTTGGTTGTGTTTGTTCCCAGGAGTAGTATCGAGTTTCTCCCCTGGTCGTGTCTTCAAAGACTTTGTACTGGTGGTTCCAAGTGGAACATCAAGTTGGTCTGGTAGTTGGTGCTGGTAATTGGGCCGTGGTGAGTTGGGTTGCCTAGACGTAAAAACATCGGCAGATAGGAAAGCTTGAGCTAGTGTTAAGCCAAAGGCTGTAACGGTGACGAGGTGACGAGTAAGAACAAAGTGACGAGTAAGCAGAGAGCCGAGTTAGGGCCTGAGAGGATTGACTGGTACTGATGAGGCTCAGTGAGCACGCTGGTGGACTAGGTGACAAGGTGTTTGGCTATGAGAACGAAGAGCTCAAGCTTAGGGCTTTAGGGCTCTGAGTACATGCTGTTACAATTCCCTTACCTTATCCCATCACATCCCCCCGCCTATCTATCTATCTCATCACATCACTCCGCTTATCTATCCATCCCATCTCATCACTCCGCTTACTTCAACAGTAGCCCCTGTATCACCTGATCACTTGTTCCACCAAGTTCCATACCCTTCTATGCTGACTGATGCTCATCCTTCGCTCAGTCAYCCTTTCCAYCACTTTCCATCTCTTTCTACCCCTATGTACCAGTAGTATATAAGGCATGTACTCAGAGCCCTAAGCCCCAAGCTTGAGCTCTTCGTTCTCATAGCCAAACACCTTGTCTACCAGTCTACCAGTGTGCTCTTTAGCCCTTCACCAGTACCAGTCAACCTTCTCAGGCCCTAACCCGGCTCACCGCTTACTCGTCACTCTGCTCTTACTCGCTACCTCGTCACTGTTACAGCCTTTGGCTTAACAGCGCATTTTTGTCTGATATATTGGAGCAGGTGACCAGGGATCTGAACTGAGTATTGTAGTCGTCGGCTGTGCCCGTCTGCTTGATATTCAGGAGTTGGCGTCTGGCATCGGCACTGTCATCTGTGGTGATGAATGTGTTCCTGAAATCATTGAGGAAGTCGACCCAAGTACCAAAACCAGTAGGTGTGTTGGTAGTGGGGTTTGGGGCAAGGGCAACGGTGGTGCGGTTGGTGGCCCAGTCTCCCGCAGCTTTCTCTTGCATAAAGGAGAGGACAAAGATGATTTTGCTTTTGTCCGTGTTGTAGATCCGCTCATTGAGTCAGAGGTAGGCCTGGCAACTGGATAGGAAGTGGCGGGCATAGCTTTTGTCGCCATCAAAGTTGTTGGGTTTACTGAGGCGGGCCTCTCCTGTGGGGGTTGGGGTGGACATGTTGGCTAGTGAAGTAGGTGCTGGTTGAGGGGAAAGAGGGATGTGGGATGGCGTGGTGCTAGGAGATGGGGCGTTTAGGAAGGGAGTAGATTGAGTTTGCTGGGTGTTGGAAACTGGTGGGGTGGGGAGTTCAATGGTCGACTGGATGGGGGTTGGGTTGGGTGTGCGAGTTTCTTCAAAAATTTCACGGTAGTTGGGGATGGCTATCTCAAAGTGGACTGCAGCATCTTCTGGGTCGTTGGTGAGGTAGAACCAGTGGGGAGGTTGATTTGGTTGTGTCTGTTCCCAGGAGTAGTATCAAGTTTCTCCCCTGGTTGTGTCTTCAAAGACTTTGTACTGGTGGTTCCAAGTGGAATGTCGAGTTGGTCTGGTAGTTGGTGCTGGTAATTGGGCCGTGGTGAGTTGGGTTGCCTAGACGTNAAAAACGTCGGCAGATAGGAAAGCTTGAGCTAGTGTTAAGCCAAAGGCTGTAACGATGACGAGGTAACGAGTAAGAGCAGAGTGACGAGTAAGCAGAGAGCCGAGTTTAGGGCCTGAGAGGATTGACTGGTACTGATGAGGCTCAATGAGCACACTGGTGGACTAGGTGACAAGGTGTTTGGCTATGAGAACAAAGAGCTCAAGCTTGGGGCTTAGGGCTCTGAGTACATGCCTTATATACTACTAGTACATAGGGGTGGAAAGTGATGGAAAGTGATGGAAAGGATGACTGAGCGAAGGATGAGCATCAGTCAGCATAGAAGGGTATGGAACTTGGTGGAACAAGTGATCAGGTGATACAGGGGCTACTGTTGAAGTAAGCGGAGTGATGAGATAAGATGGATAGATAAGCGGAGTGATGTGATGAGATGGGTAGATAAGGAAATTGTAACATTGCCTCCCTTTCAAGGATCGACAATTCTCCGCAATTGTTAAGACAAAATAAAAAGAAAAAGAAAAAGGGGCAACCATTTACTGGTGCAGAAGGACGGATGGGAATAATGGGCATTGTGAAAAGATAGTAAGAAAACGCACTGGTAGTTTATTGTCATTGCGGACAAGTATAGTTTTAGGTCGATTTCGGACCAGATTCCGACATGTTTCAGTCGGATGGGTAGGGGCAAGTAAATTGGTTGTGCCCAATGTCACCACAAAGGATGCATATTACCGGTCTTGGGGAAACTCGAATGGTGTGTCGTCCAAATGGGAGTACCTGAGTATTTCGATCGGCGGACCCGTGTCCATGGGTGTTAAGCCAAAGGCTGTAACAGTGACGAGGTAACGAGTAAGAGCAGAGTGACGAGTAAGCAGAGAGCCGAGTTAGGGCCTGAGAGGATCGATTGGTACTGATGAGGCTCAATGAGCACACTGGTGGACTAGGTGACAAGGTGTTTGGCTATGAGAACGAAGAGCTCAAGCTTAGGGCTTAGGGCTCTGAGTACATGCCTTATATACTACTGGTACATAGGGGTAGAAAGGGATGGAAAGTGATGGAACGGATGACTGAGCGAAGGATGAGCATCAGTCAGCATAGAAGGGTATGGAACTTGGTGGAACAAGTGATCAGGTGATACAGGGGCTACTGTTGAAGTAAGCGGAGTGATGAGATAAGATGGATAGATAAGCGGAGTGATGTGATGAGATGGGTAGATAAGGAAATTGTAACATTCACCTGCAACCTTTCAAGGATTCATGAATGAGATCCTGAAAAGCTTGATCAACAATTGTTAGGACTGCACTATTGCTGTGGTAATAGTGTAGAACAAGTGGTAGATGATAGAGTTAACCTGACTAGCTTGGTAGTTTAGAGGGGTTCACTCTTAAGTGTATTAGTTATAGTGATGATAGTTAATTGAATTAAACTGAGGTTCTAGGAGTGCTACCTTGCCCTCCTTTTATACTGTACAGAGGTGACTGTTACCTGCTCTGCTGCGCAGTGTGGCTTTACTACTTATGGCTATCTGGACTGCAGTTACTGCGCATTGCTGTGCTTTACTGCTGTGGCTGCTGCGCACTGCTGCACTTTACTACTGCAGCTGCGGTTCTACACAGGCCTCTTCCTATTGTGGTCATCCTGGTATCATGTGTCTAGCACATTCTTTCTCCTTCTGTACTTCTGTTACCTCTTTAGGGAATAATGCTTTGCTAGAACCTTCCTGTCTGTTCACAGCTATTCCCTCTATGTCTGCATATGGCTTCCCGTGGAGTGCCTGTGGGGTTCTGCCTTGTTTGAATGTATTTCCCTTCTAATAATGGCAATGTGGCCAAGTGCCATGATTGTCATTTCCATGTTTGGTTTGTGGCTTGATAGCCGCATTGGTTCTAGTCCTAATTGGGTTGGAACTGATTGAGTGACATTAAAGTCCCGACGATCATTAGGTAGATCCAATGATGGCTTCTGTAGATCCAGGGATGGCTTCTGTACTAACCATATATGGCATATAGTTGGGTTGTGTGGATATTCGTCTGTAATCCACAAATGGTCCTCTAGGCCTTGTGCTTCTGTCGCTGGCCCATAGTGTGATGGCAAGGTTGTCTATCTCCTGCATGACCTTCCCATCACTGGTTGTATATCCTGCTCCTCCATATTGTGTGAAGGCTATCATTGTTCAGGTGCAAATGCTTGTGTTATGAATCCTGACCATCTCATGACTGTTAACCCTGTAGGGTATGTAGTGTTACAATTTCCTTACCTTATCCCATCACATCCCCCCCGCTTATCTATCTATCTCATCACATCACTCCGCTTATCTATCCATCTCATCTCATCACTCCGCTTACTTCAACAGTAGCCCCTGTATCACCTGATCACTTGTTCCACCAAGTTCCATACCCTTCTATGCTGACTGATGCTCATCCTTCGCTCAGTCATCCTTTGCATCACTTTCCATCACTTTCCACCCCTATGTACTAGTAGTATATAAGGCATGTACTCAGAGCCCTAAGCCCCAAGCTTGAGCTCTTCGTTCTCATAGCCAAACACCTTGTCTACCAGTCTACCAGTGTGCTCTTTAGCCCTTCACCAGTACCAGTCAACCTTCTCAGGCCCTAACCCGGCTCACCGCTTACTCGTCACTCTGCTCTTGCTCGCCACCTCGTCACTGTTACAGCCTTTGGCTTAACAGGGGCTACTGTTGAAGTAAGTGGAGTGATGAGATGAGATGGATAGATAAGTGGAGTGATGTGATGGGATAAGGTAAGGAAATTGTAACATATATCATAACATATACAACCAGCAATGGCAAAGCCACACAGGACATAGACAGCCTGGCCATCATACTATGGGCCAGCCATAGGAGCACACAGCCCAAAGGACCCTTTGTGGATTACAGACAAATATCCACACAACCCAACTATATGCCATATATGGTTAGTACAGAAGCCATCCCCAGATCTACCTAATGATCGCCAGAACTCTAATGCCACTTAATCAGTTCTGACCAAATCAGGACTAGAACCAATATGGCAATCAAGCCACAAACCAAATATGGAAATGATGATCCTGGTGCTTGGCCACATCACCATTGTTAGAAGGGGAACACACTCGAACAAAGTGGAATCCCACAGGAACTCTGCAGCAAGCCTTATGCAGACATAGGGGGAGTAGCTGTGAACAGACAGGAAGGTTCTAGTGACTCCTATTCCCTCAGGAGGTAACAGAAGTACAGAAGGAAGTAGAATGCGCTAGACACATGATACCAGGATGACCACAATAGGAAGAGGCCTGTGTAGAACCACAGCTGCAGTAGTAAAGTGCAGTATTGTGCAGCAGCCACAGTAGTAAAGCACAGTAGTGCACAGTAACCACAGTCCAGATAGCCATTAGTAGTAAAGACATACTGCACCACAGCAGCAGGTGACAGTCACCTCTGTACAGTATAAAAGGAGGCATGGTAGCACTCCTAAAACCTCAGTTTAATTCAATAACTCTTAATCACCATAAACAATACTCAAGCGAACCCCTCTAAACTACCAAGCTAGTCAGGTTCACTCTATCATCTATCACTTGTTCCACACTATTACCACAGCAATAGTGTGGTCCTAACACCTATGTCAAGACACTGCACCATCTGCATTTTCATTACCCAACTCTTGTCCTCATTCCTGATACATTTTTGTCTCATGTTGACACTTCTATGCCATCCTCTGCTAAGCATCCTTCGAGCACGATTCGATGCTGTGGAAGAATTAGTACAGGCTGAAGACAAGTTCACAGCAATCAAGGACACACTTCGGGCCATGAATAAGCTTGACTTGGACAAACGTATTGCTTTGGTTAGTCACATTTCTAGCACTTGCATCTCCTACTGAACTCCAATTGTAGCTTGCAACTTCAGAAGTCCAGGAATCTAATGGAGTGAAACATCAGGAAAAACATTTACTATACTAGAAGTGATGAATTTGTATAGTACTCTATAGTACTCCATAGTCCCCACCAACACCTATGGAAACTAATGAGTCTATGTGGTCTATATAGACCACATAGTTTCTATAGTAATGCAGGGAACTAGTATAGTGCATTACTGTTAGGCGGCAGCTGGGAATAACTCAGGTGGGCCTCCTTATGGTTGAGTAAGCGCTGACTAGTGGTCAAGAGGATCCAGCAACTGAGAGGAGACTCAGAGATACTATGCTCAGGACACGCTTAACACTAAGATGACACGAAGGTAAGTAGATTGATCAAATAAGTAACAAATACAATAGTACCTAAGACGACATGAAGGTAAGTAGAAGAGAAGAACAGGGCACAACAGATGTCCAGCTCAGCTACTTATAGTGCAATCAGATGTGGGAAGGTACTACCATATGGGGATGATCATGTGTCCATGTGAGTCATTATTAATGATGGGGAGCAGGGAGGAATGGAGATCAATACAAAAAGGAAAATGGATTGGCAATAAGACTTAAAAAGGAAAGAAAATCAAAAGATCGGCATGATCGACAAATGACTTCTAACAATTACATCTTGGGAAAGAGATGATCCTACTGCTGCATATATGCATGTAATTCATGAGTAATTGCACTGATTTTAGGTATATGGACACAATAAATTCAATTGCACCATAGGAATGTAAAATAATCCAAGTAATAGCCAAAAAGCAAAAATCCACTCACTGACCAAACTTGAAAATGGAATGGTGGTATCTTCCCACACCTCAAATTAGATATGCAATAACTTGGATATGACAAGTAATACTATGTACATAAGTACATATTATGTATTGTGTGGTTGCTTGATTACTTGATGATGAAACATATATAGTGTGTTAAGCCAAAGGCTATAACAGTGATGAGGTGACGAGTAAGAGCAAAGTAATGAGTAAGCAGAGGGCCAGTTTAGGGCTTTAAGAGGATCAACTGAGTACTGATAAGGCCAAGAGGCACACTGGTGGACTAGGTGACAAGGTGTTTTGGCTATGAGAATGAAGAGCTCAAGCTTAGGGCTTAGGGCTCTGAGTAGATGCCTTATATACTACTAGTACATAGGGGTGGAAAGAGATGGAATGTGATGGAAAGGATGACTGAGTGAAGGATGAGCATCAGTCAGCATGGAAGGGTGTGGAACTTGGTGGAACAAGTGATCATGTGATACAGGGGTTACTGTTGAAGTAAGTGGGTGATGAGATGAAGTAAGGAAATTGTAACATAGTGTAGAATGTGCATATATGCATGATTAATGGTTTTAGAATTTCCATTTGAAACTATGGAACTATATTAGACTGTATAGTGTACCCTATATAGTATGTATAGTACTGTATAGTACTGTATAGTTCTGGCATGCAACTATATAGTCTCACTAAAAGGGGACTAACAAAGGCAACTATGGAACTATGCAAACTATCTAGTGCTATATAGACATTGAAAATTTTCCTGATGCTTTGACTCATCTGAGTATTCTCCCGCTAATTTCAGGAAGACTATATTGTTGTTTCTCTACTTGGCATAGTGAAGGCCGAGGCTGCAGGACCTTCTTCTCATTAGAAATTTGAATACCGCAAAGTCCGAATGGTACCGCAAGATGCACACAGACGGTAGCGATCACATATAGTAACGTGAGCACGGACGGAAGGCCGAACATTTTGCTCAAATTAACTTGAATACGAGCGAAAGCTCGCTGAACAACCACCCGAACCGGGTGTGACTCAGTCAGTGATACTAAACAAATGCTAAGTACACAAGGCATTTTTTTTTCAGTTTCAGTTTCCAGGATTTTGAATGAAGGATCAAACTTGAAGGTTAGCGTTTAGGGAATAAAGCGGGACACCCGTCCAATGTATTACGTAATTCATAATGGAACGCGAATGCACAGCGCCTGCAGCCGCTATCATGTCTCAACATCCAGCTATATATCGTGCCAAACCTCGAAATCATTATTCTTTTGTAATATGTGACAGGCCGGCGTTTGCTCGTACGCAGAAGCCTGAGAAGTATTTTAAAACGAACCTTGCGCATGTCAATCGCATAGCAATTGGCTTGGACAACTTGAACCGAGTCCCGACATCGCAAAGTCTCATGGTCTAACAACGGACAATGGAAAACCAGACATACCCGAGTCGGAACCGCGGACTCTTCGAAGGTGCGTGATGGAATAGCCCCTGTCCTGTTGCGAGCCGCGGACCTGTAGCATGGCCGCAGTCGACGACTTCGTGGGTCACAAGACGACTCTCCACTCACTATCGCTCGGCTTCCCTATCTAACCTGCAAGTCAAAATTCGGGATCCCTAGCCCAACTCTACTTATGCATCCTGGTAACGCCTGACTGAACTTGACTTGAGGTGATAGGAGTCTTGGTGCGTAAACCGTTGAGGCGCCCATATCTCACGCTGCTCTCATGGGATCATTCAGCATTGAATGTGGTGAAGCATGTGCGCCAAAATCCATCACCTGCTCCTCTCACGTCTGGCGACGTCTGCGTATAGGCCAAATCATCGCCCAGTGCATCAATTTTCACCTTTTCATTCTACGGGCCTATGTATTTGTCTTTGAAGAGAGACCTTAGTCACAGTCACACTGAATTACGCGCTCGGTCTCATCGGCTTTATCACCCCGCATTTTTACGGGGTAAACGCACGCGAGAAGCACAGTGCCAATTGCAAATTCGTCTGTCCAATGACATTGTTGTGACGCCGCAGGGACAAGCCTGCCAGAATACACAATAACTGCTACATTTCGTTCCTCAGTTTTCATCTCTTGCGGCCCTTCTACTTCCCGCCTTTAAGCGTTTGGGCGTCAACGCAGAGAGAAAGTCCAGCATGACATTCCCCGTACAGCACGTAACGAAGTCCATCTTGGACTTTATCTCACTGCATTCTTTTGTGACCTCTTCGGATCTCATTGATTGGTACTACATATTACGACGTCCGCGATTTCGTGGTTTACTTTTGACACTCCAGAGCTCGGCAAATAGGACTCCTGACCAGGAAGCAGTGCCCCCGTAGGAATAAGTTCCTCTTCTCAATTCATATGCTTCAGCATGCTTTACGACATTGGCTCCGGTCATCACCTGGGTTCCACCCTTTAGCTCGCTTTTTTGAAAAGAACCATTCACATGAATGGTTAATCCCATTCTAACCCATTCCCTGCACCCCATGTGATCTCACGGACCGTCCTTTTGCCTGCTAGGTGCGAACTTATGCGCTTTTTTGCTTCTCATTGAGATAAGGAGGGTCTCCATCTCCATCCAGTATAAAGAGGAGCCCCGGGCTTCGCTGCTTCGTCAGGTTCTTTGTGTCCTCTGCTAGTAGCAATAGTAATAATCATGGGTCAGCCTCAGGAAGTCGATGTCATTGTCTGCGGGTATGTTCATCTCGTCTCATTCGGACTTATCCTCCTGCTAATGATCAATTCGCCATGAGTCAGTGGTGGTCCTGCGGGTACGTGTCTGCAGCAGTCGTCTGTTTTTTTTTCTTCCTTGACCAATATTTTCCAGGATGTGTTGTGGCGGGACGCCTTGCGTACGCCGACCCTAATCTTCAGGTCATGCTAATCGAAGGTATATGATATTGTATCGTTGCATCAATCGTAAACCTCGGTCTAAACAAGTGATGTTTAGGTGGGAACAACAACCGCGATGATCCATGGGTGTATCGGTGAGTTGAGATCATAGTTGTAACTTCTCTGTTTTAGAGTTTACCATACTATCTACTTCAGCCCTGGTATCTATGTGAGGAACATGCAAAGGGATGGACTGTCAGTTGAAAATTATGTTTTCTTTTTGCTATCAGTACTCAAATATAATGACTAATATTTGTAGCAACGATAAAGCTACCTTCTATACGGATACCATGGAATCTTCCCATCTGCGTGGACGAAAGTCTATTGTTCCGTAAGTCTTGTTTGTATATCAAGGGAATTTTCTGGTCTGGTCTCACGCTTGCTATCAGGTGCGCCAACATCCTCGGTAAGTTTGTATAGTGTGGCTCTCGCTTCGATAAATGACTAGACAATCTTATGCTTTGCACAGGTGGCGGAAGCAGGTGAGTAATGTCAGCTTTAGAAAATAGCACCGCTTCTGAAAGTCGTGTTTTAGCATCAATTTCCAGGTTTGTGCAACCATCGAAACTAATATAAGCTTTGTTATATTAATACTTATCTTTCGGCTCATAGATGTATACGAGGGTAAGTTTCGAGTAATTCAGTCAGCTTGACTTTGTGAGCTAATCTCGAATTTCAGGCCTCTGCGTCTGACTGGGGTAAGATCATTGCCGTTATTCGCTGACAGGAGGAAGCTCATCACTGTTTACAGACGACTTCAAGACGGAAGGATGGACTGCAGAAGGTCTGCATAGTCTTCCATTTTTCTTGCCAAGAGAACTCATGTTTATGAAAAATATCAGACCTTGTGCCCTTGATGAAGCGCGTGAGTAGTACGATTAGCGGAAATCTAGGATTTCTGCTGAAATAACACCTTTCTTATCTTTCTTTTAGCTCGAGAACTATCAGAAGCCTTGCAACAACGACTCGCACGGCTATGACGGTCCCATCGCGATCAGCAATGGCGGACAAATTACAGCCTTAGCTCATGACTTCATTCGTGCGGCAGATGCTATTGGTGTCCCGTTTAGTGGTGAGCACATAGACTTATAACTATGATATATTTACCGATGAGTTGTTGTTCTTCAGATGATATTCAGGGTGTGCAGTCATACCACCTCGAGCTCAAATCACGTTCGTTAAGTTCGTTTTCTAGATCTGAAAACTGCCCACGGAGCCGAGATATGGGCGAAGTATATCAATAGACATACAGGAAGGAGAAGCGATGCAGCCACGGGTTTGTACATTTTACGGTCGTCGAATTTAAATGCTATGTCTCCTAACACTGTTTATGATAGCTTATGTGCACAGCGTCATGGATGTGCAAACAAACTTGCATCTTCGCACTAACTGCAGGGTTTCTCGTGTTATTTTCGAAGGAAGTACGGCTGTCGGTGTCGCTTATGTCCACTCAAGGAACCGCGCTCATAAGGGTGAACTTCGCGAGACAATTGTGAGTTTATTTTTATCATTTAAGGCTGAAATAAACCTAACAAATGGATTACAGGTTCGGGCGAGGAAATCCGTCGTGCTGAGCAGTGGTACTCTTGGTACCCCTCAGATTCTTGAGCGATCTGGTGTCGGTTCAGCGAAGCTCCTCAAGGAGCTAGACATAAAAGTTGTCAGTGACCTTCCCGGCGTTGGGTAAGTACATTATGAATTGCATGTTGTTCATCCGGCGGTCGCTTATGTTCCACACAGTGAGCAATACCAAGATCACTACACGACTTTATCTAGTAAGCATGAGACTTTACTTACTCGCTTATCTGGATCTAATTACACGGAAAATCAGTCTACCGAGCGTCTAATGAAAGCGTCACGACCGACGATTTCTTGCGAGGCGACAAGGAAACTCAGGACAAAGTAAGTCTAACTGAACATTGAGACTAGTCATACTTTAACCGATGATTTCTTGTAGCTCTTTGCTCAATGGGAGAACAGTCCTGAGAAGGCACTCCTTTCGTCCAACTGCATCGACGCTGGTTTCAAGGCAAGTTCTCCAACGTTTGTAAATTTATCTACTGAATTTATGCGTGTTCGAATAGATTCGCCCTACCGAAGAAGAACTCAAGGAGATGGGTCCTGAATTCAACAAATTGTGGGATACGTACTTCAAGGACAAGCCTGACAAGCCTGTTATGTAGGTATTTCCTTGTGTATCTCCTTTATAACGAGCTGACGCTTATCTCTGCAAGGTTCGGCTCTATCGTCTCCGGAGGTCTGTATTCACCTTCCGCTTGCGTTATATTGAATTGACATGAGAAATAGCATATGCGGATCACTCACTGCTGCCTCCCGGAAAATATTTTACGATGTTCCAGTATCTCGTGAGTTCCGAACGCTTTAAGAAAATTTACGATGTAGTGTAATCTTTTTTTTTTCGTAGGAATACCCGGCTAGCCGTGGAAAGGTGAAATTATTATTAAGACAATACGCATTATCATTGTATGGCTGAAGAATTATTGCGCAGATTCATATCCAATCGACCAACCCTTACAAGGAACCATTCTATGACAGCGGTTTCATGAACAATAAGGCCGACTTCGCGCCTATTCGATGGAGTTATAAGAAGACTCGTGAGGTGGCAAGGAGGATGGATGGTGAGTCGGGTAATCTCATTAGACATGGATCTAGACGACTGATAACATACACAGGCTTCCGTGGTGAGCTCACTTCGCACCACCCGCACTTCCATCCGGCGTCTCCAGCTGCTGTCAGAGATATCGACATAAAGACCGCGAAGCAGCTGCTGCCGGACTCGCTCACTGTTGGCATCCACATGGGTACGCTGCGTGAACTGGTTTTTTTTTTGTTCGTATTTTTTGAACTTCTCGAGAACTTTATAGGCACCTGGCACAAGCCGTCTGAGCCGTATGACGCTAACAAGATTCATGAAGATATCCAGTATTCCGAAGATGATGACAAGGCCATCGACAACTGGATTGCTGGTCCGTTTGCTTCTTTTAAAAAAAAACCTCGTCTTATTGAATATTTTTGCTACAGACCACGTCGAAACAACATGGCACAGCCTCGGAACATGCGCCATGAAGCCGCTCGAGCAGGGTGGTGTTGTTGACAAGCGGCTGAATGTCTATGGCACGCAGAACTTAAAATGCGTGGATCTGAGTATTTGCCCTGTGCGTTGTTCATTTCCTCTACAACTAAAGCAGAGTATTGAACACAAACGCACGTCAGGATAACCTGGGCACAAACACGTATTCGTCTGCATTGCTTGTCGGCGAGAAAGGAGCGAATCTCCTGCTCGAAGAACTTGGTTTGTGATTTCGTCTGATTCTTGTTGATTTGAATTGCTTAGATTTGTTTTTGCCCGTCTTCAGGTCTTAAAGTTAGACTACCTCACGCGCCTGTTCCTCACTCGCCTATCCCGACCGGAAAGCCGGCTGCCCCAATGGCGCGCTAAGCTTAAGGTTCGACGACTCCTTTTCACTCTTATCGACAAGATCGATAGCAAAGACTATGCCTATGCCGTTCGTTGAATCTTTCCATTTTTTGCATTTTTATAATTTCCAGTTGCAGCCGACGGTGTGTATGAGTAGATTTGAAGGATGAAATTATATTAGCTGCGTGTATGTACTAAATTTTTTCGAAGAATCAATAGCGCATTGTTTTCTGCCTAGTGCCTACTCCTACGCCCGATATTTGGCCCAAGCCTCCAACAGTAAACAGTAAACATTGTAAAATTAGCTTTGAAAACCACATATTAAGACTTCTCTATTTGGGGAGGTCGTGCAGTCCATTCTCAAGATGCCAATACCATTTCATTTATTCTTCTGACCAAACGATCATAATTCCTTATGATTGTCTGTGGGCGATGAACAAAATACTGGCTTTTATTAAGGTCTAGAAATAATCTCGACTGCAGATCCTAACCGCTTAGCGTGTTGGAGCAAAGCGACGAGACTTGTCGGTGTCATACCCTCCATCCTTTTTGCCACACCCTGGATTACGAAGTCAGCGCACAGAACGCTTTGGAAATTCGATCAGAGAAACATACGATGTTTGTTGGGCGCACCTGTCCAAGCCGCTCGCGCACTTCCGAGCTCAGTCCTTCAATTACGTTATAATCTAAGTGGGGATTCAGTGAAAAGTTCTCGTCCTCGAGAAAAACACGAAGATCAGCTTCCTGCCGGGCTAAGTGAGGAGCATAACGCGCTGTATCTTCATGTTAGAAGGAACGAGAAAGATTTGACGTGATATACAGCTTGCCTTCTATCTCAGCGCGGTCCAGTATATGCTTATCAATTTGCGTCAATTGAGGGAATGCACTCTCCAACTTCCCCATAGTTACTTGAGGCATGCGTATCATTTGGTAAGCGCTACATTTGTCTGGATCAAAACATATACATGTAAAATAAGGATAAGTACTTGCCTTCGCCGCAAGCCGTCGAATGTGACGTGCAAATCGTGCAACGCCCAGCCCTTGCGAGTTTTTGAGAATAATTGACTATAACAACTAAACGTGTATTTAAACATACCTGGGGTGTCAATTCACAATTCTTAAGGGTAGAAATAGCTTCTGCAACTTTTCGTTCTGTGCTTTCGAGTTCGTTCCAGCGTTCATTGGAAATGACACCTGCATCACGACCCTTTCTCGTCAGTCGCTGATCGGCGTTGTCACTCCGGAGCGTTAATCGGTACTCAGAACGTGATGTAAACATTCGGTCTACGAATGTCGATGGAATGTCAGCCCAAGCCATTGTACATAGCAAGGAGATAGAGCTTCGTACATGGCTCTTCGGCGCCCTTCGTGATAAGGTCGTCGATTAAAACGCCAACAAAACCATCCGCTCGGGTGATTATCAATGGAGGGCGGTGTTGAAAGGCTAACCCCGCATTAATCCCAGCAATTATGCCCTGGGCAGCGGCCTCCTCGTAGCCAGTTGTGCCTAGCGTGATGACTTCAGTCGCGAGACTTATAGGGAGGGACACAACCTACCATTAATCTGTCCAGCCAAGAACAGCCCGCTGATTCTTTTTGTCTCGAGAGTGGCTTAGATTACAACATTGAGAATATTGTAGATCCATAAATAAAGTCGGAACTTACGGCCCAACTCCCTAGCATCAATATGATCGTATTCCACGCCATACGCAGGATGCACCATTTTTACATTCTCGAGACCAGGAATCGTGCGCATCATCGGCTCTTGTATTTCCTCCGGGAGACTGCATGACAATCCATTCGGATATATTATATCTTTCGNTTTTTTTAATTTAAAGTCAGCATTTATAATCACTGACAAAGCGCCTTCAGAAGGAATATGGCATACCAGAGTCATATCCTTCCGGCTCTAGCCATACCTTATGCTCTGATTTTGATGGGAAACAGCGAACTTTTGCCTCAAGAGATGGACAGTAGCGTGGACCTGAGTTGAACAGAAATCGAGCAGATATCGTTTCTCGCTACAAAGTACTGACCTTTCTTCGTCTCATGAATATGCACATTCTTATGGACGTTTTCTCTGACGATCCGATGCGTCTCCGGTGTAGTCCGCGTAAGATAACAGAGCATCTGATTTTCCTATATAACAGACGGTAAAAATCTCCAGCAACAATAGGACCCGATGGGAAAATGAGACTACACACCGCATTGTGGACAGTCCTGTTCATGAAACTAAACGGTAATGGAAGCGCATCTCCGACTTGTTTCGTAGTTTTCTCAAAGTCAATCGTGCTAACCGCGAGTCGAGCAGGCGTCCCAGTTTGCAGGCGCCCAAGTTTGAAGCCAGCCAATCGGAGCGACTCAGAGAGTCCAACAGATGGCGCCTCGTTCATTCTACCGGCTGGAATTCTCTTTGAGCCTTTTGCAAGAATGAGATAATACTCTGGTTGAAAAAACTTGTAAAGAGCTGCGCACCGACATGAATCTCGCCGGACAGGAAGGTGCCGGTGCATATGATGACCTTTGAACATTGTATCTTCTCACCACTGTCTTTACGACATGTTCAGCAGAAGCCTCAAATAGACCACGTCAAAAACTCACCAAGATGTACGCCGCGGACAGATAAAAACTGCTGGGTGCACATAGAAGAGTGATCAAGGATAAGGTCGAAGACGCTGCCAGCACGAACGTCAAGATTGCGGTAGTTGAATAGTTCAGACTGCATGTGCTTCTTGTACAGTTTGCGGTCGATCTGCACACGCTGACCCTACATGCGATATGCAAGCATAAATCTCAGCGATGCCTTCTCGCCTTAAAGCCATAGATATTACCCAAACAGCTGGCCCCTTCGAGCGGTTGAGGACTTGAAATTGGATCCCGGCCTTGTCTGAGTCCCCAAGCCATGATTGACAATCAGCCACTTAATTTCAAGCAATCGTCATTGATATATAAAGGTCACCAGAGACGCGTCCCATGAGCCCGTCGAGTGCATCCACCTCGCGGACGAGGGTACCCTTGCCGACACCGCCAATGGACGGGTTGCACGAGAGCGCACCAACAGTATCGGGGCGTTGCGTTAAAAGAAGCGTTCGAGCACCCGCACGCGCAGCGCCAGCAGCAGCTTCGCATCCCGCATGTCCGCCCCCAATTACGACGACTACGGATAGTAACATTCAATTAAAAGAGCCTGAAGTTAATGGTATTTTGAGTTGGACTCCAAAGCGCACCGTCATAGTCCACAGGGTTCCCTGCTGAACTTGAGGAATAAGTCCTTGACAAATTGCAGATCAGATGTCGGGATTTGCTAGCAGCAGCTCTAATAGCTACAAGCATCAATAAAGATTTTTACAAACATCGACCAGTACTTACTTACGGTCGAAGATGTAGGCACGTGACACTGATCGACGCTTTAAAATTTTATTTAATTTTTAAATCACAAAATCTATATCGACGTTCGAGAAATCGTAAGCTTANTTTTTTATATTAATTTAAGCTACACGTATTTGCTGCNAAAAAAAAAAAAANCTACAAAACCTTACATGCACATAGAAGAAAAAGTATACAGCCATTCCTTACTCTAGTAGATGCTGCATATCATACTCAGCTAGTTTCATGTATTAACGCAAGAATTATATACAGAGGCTACAATGTCCCTCTCGTTATGGACTATTCAACCTTAATCCCCCCACTCTTCTCCGCAGTCACACCCCATCCCTGCATGATGAAGAATATCCACCTCAAACGACTCGGGCGGAACAGGTGGAACGTGAATAACCATATTGCTTCAAAGTAAGCATGAGATATCATCCTTATCAGAAAAGCTATTTAAGAAAAGAACGCACTCAGCTCCATGTATGTGAAGAAGCCTAATGCGCCACCTGGGGCACCACGCTTGATGAAGCGCAGCACATCGACCCAAAGCTTCATATCATCCGGAGGGGGACGCGCACCTTTATCAAGAAGGAACGTCAAGAGGATACGCGTGTCTGCATGCAAATGCTTTAGATGAGAAAGAACTTCATCATCTAAAGAATCTGGAAGCGACCTACATATACCAATATGACTAGCGGGAGAACGTTGCGTCAGCTCTCCACAGAAGATGTGTCTTAAGAAATGTCTTACAAGTGCCCGACAGTACCGATGGCATTGTTGTATGATGCATTCGTCAACAAGACAGACCAATCTTCTGTAGAGAAATTCTGCAGATAAAGATTGGGACGCTTATTTCGAAACAATTCCGGCTTAGGGCCTCTTTCGCATAGAAATACGCGAATGCAGTGTACGCACATCATATCCACTTGGGAACAAATCCTTTGGTAGGAAATCGATGCTCGGACGCTTGAAACCAGTTGCCATGATTACGACGTCTGCGCCTAGCTCCTCTTCCTTGTCACTGCCGTAGTGCTTAACAAGGACACCCTTCGATGTGAGTCGCTCCATGGAGCACCTGATGTAGCTGACTAGCCCCGAACGGACGTGACCTAGGACTGCATCGTTAACTACCTACAAATATTGAATCAGACAAATAGCAAATAAGATATATGAGTTAATGTCAACGCGCCGGCGTTCCCGCGAAGAAGCCGCTTTTCTGAGGTGCGACAGACTTGGCGAGGTCACGATAATGCAAGCGACGAATGAGACCCTCTACGATAAAGCTGAGAGGCATCTCGCGGCCGAACGGCTGCATCGCCAGCATCGTGTCGATCACTACATTGCGTGGGATAATCCATTTGTCGTCCCTAACGAGCCAAATACACAGCTGTCAAAAGATGACACTCAGAGAAGGATGGATGTGATGCATTACCTTGCGAGCAAAAATATTTTTCCTGCGCCTTTTTCAAAAGCCCATTCCGCTGCTTCGATGCCGGATGCGCCGGAGCCAACGATGGCAATCGTTTTACCGCGAACGTTCAGAGGAGCGGGACTATAAGATCTCTCGCCATTTTCCTTACTTTTTCCAGAATGAGCTCCATATTTGGCACTTCCATTCTCATGCGTATCGTCACCAGAGTCGGTAATACGTTTGACTTTGTCTGCGTAACTTACGCCTTCTTCATATTGATCCTGTGTCATGTCCGCAGAGAAAAGCGTATCTGGGCCTTCGTGTGATGCGCCTCCTTCACTTGTCTCGTCGTACTTGTCCCTGCTGTAAATTTCATCCTGGTCTTCGTCAGAGTCTTCTTTGGCTCCTAGTTGATCGAGTTCGCTCGAATGCACGATGCGTCCACCTGCGTCCTCGTAGTTATCCATTCCGTCGAATGAAATGTGCATAGGTTCGCCACACGTTCCTATGGTGCAGATAACAGCGTCAAATGGCCCGTCAGGCTCGTCGCTACCGGCGATAAAGACGCGCCACTGAGACCTTGGCGAACGTTTTGTACTTTTTGAGTCTTCAGCGTGAGGACCAGTTCTTGGTACGCGCTCGACCTTTGTTACTTCAGCCTGTAGAGCTTTCTTAAGCAAACGACGAGAATCAGGAGGAAAATATGCATACACTGCATTTGGTGCGCGGCTCTAGCTTGTATTCGCTCCAAATTCGCGTAATTTCTTTTTGAAAAAAATATGAGCACGTATGGTATGTTGCCCTTAATCAGTGAGTATTTACCGTGCAAAATTTCGTCACGTTTAGGGAATCCCTCACGCCAGAAGACAGCGGGATGAAAGCGGTAAATGAGGGAATTTATCTGAAGGCCCGAAGTGGAGTTTACGTGCGACCATATGCCTCCCACAGATGGATTCTCTGCAAAGGAATGTCAGTCAGCAAGATAAAGCATACCGTGCTGTACAACGCATACTGTCATAAAGGACAACATCAAAGTTATGTGCAATGCAGTGGCTGAAGTAGGGTCAGCTATGCTGTCCGCAATGGAAGAGAATCGACGCACGCGGCGGAAGACACGCCAGTCAGACCTGCACCTATGATGGCAACGCGACCGAAGGTCTTTGAAGATGGCTGTCCGTCATACTGAGGAGGATTCTGTAGGTATGGAATTGTTTAAAAAGCAGAGCTGGTACGGCAAAGTCGATAACGAACGGGTTTGAAGAGGAGAATTACGAATACTTGGATGACCTGGTAGATAAGGTCGAAAAAAAAGACAAAAAGTCGAGCGGGAGCATTGGTTATGTCCCCCCAGCAGAGATGCAGCTGGAGGTTGATGTTAGCCATGAGTTGACGAGCTATAGCCATAGTATACTAATTACTGTGACTGTTTTGGATATCGACATATAACCCACCGTCCCGTGATGACGTCACGACGTAGATGCCAATTGACACTTGAACACGTGACTAAAGTAATCATTCTCATTACATGATCACATGATCATCTCCATACTACTCATCATGTCATGTAGAACTTTTACTTGTATTCGCATCATGGCGAGTCTCTAAATCCCATGAGAAACTCCATGATTTGGAATGCAGCCTATCGGGTAAGATAGATTAAGTTTCATGTCAAGGTCCAGACTGA
Source organism: Phellinidium pouzarii (assembly GCA_004802695.1). Taxonomy (NCBI): domain Eukaryota; kingdom Fungi; phylum Basidiomycota; class Agaricomycetes; order Hymenochaetales; family Hymenochaetaceae; genus Phellinidium; species Phellinidium pouzarii. The sequence goes on from SGPK01000148.1 coordinate 20,789, forward strand.
AAGCAACGTACAACCGGTGAGAATTGAGGTACCCTGAAAAGTAAAAAGTGAGAAGATGATGCATGCAGAATGCCTGAAACTCACATGTGACCGCTCAGACCGACCTCAAAATATGTCAGACCGCGCTCGGAGTGCATGTTCCCGAGCGCACCAATTCCGTCGACGATGAAGCTGTCATTCTGTATCGGCGTCTGGAAGCCTTGCAACCCATTCCCTGAGCCACGATCATTGTAAATGCCAATATTTGCAATCATGGAGCCCAGTACTTACAAGTCATACTATCGGAANTTTTTTTCGTTAGTTTTATAAGCATACTGTAGATTGATGAGGCCGAGCTCACTTTTGGATTGCGATCCGCGTCCTAAATGCAAGTGTGTCAGCGTCGAATAGAAATGGAAAAATCAGTAGCACTCACCCCTCTGCGATGAGGATAAAGTCCGCCAGGCCGTGCACGATGACGGCGCGCTGGCTCTTTTCAATAACGCTTGGCAACACCGACAGTGCGGGCGGCAGGCTTGCATCTCCTTCCGGGAAGACGTTGATGTTCGAGCATTCAACCCAATCTACCTCCACCGGTGCGTGTATCGTTTCCTTCACATCCCGTCTGTCAAAATAGATCGGCGAAACTTGCGTTTGTGGGAATGATCCGCTGTCATGAGAATGCAAGGTGTAACTCCTTATTACCCATGCGTGTAGGGAGTACGTACGGGAAGCCAAGTACGTCCCATAGAATAGGAAACTGATTTTTATTTGAGGCATTCAAGTTAGTCGGTTGTTTCACGAAGTGAACTAAGGGCCCGCACCGTATCAAAGATTCTGTAAATGTCGAATGCTGGGTTGATGATCAACGCCGCATTGAAAATTTCATCCCACACATCACACCCACGAGCCGCCTCGATCGAGTTACCCGGCAATGGAAGCAAACCTTTTGGCGGGAATGTCACAAATTTATCAAAATAGTCAGTGTAGTTACACGCTGCAGCTTGCGCGTCGAGGTGCGCTATAAATGTTTGACTGACAATAGCAAGCTATTAATTCATTTCCTGATCGCAAGGGATGGCTCCACAATACTTACTTGAATGCAAAGACATTCTCGTATTTGTGAACGAAATTGACCGCAGGAATTTGTTCTTGAACAACGTCAAATGAAACCGACGCTACATAAGCATGATATAGCTGCTAGTTGGCGAGGGTATATGTGTATAAACATACGGTCACTGATCCAAAACCCTTGCAGGTCGAGGTCGAGCATATCGGGGTTGTTGAAGATGAAATTTGCGATGTCTGGATAACGACGAGAATGGAAAATAGCACGAAAATATGAGTATGAGTATTCGATATCTTACATGGGATATAAGTTCCAGCATACTAAGGACTAAATTAGTTGACAGTATTTTATGAGATATAACAGACAATCGCACACTTTCTCCCGTCAAATATAATTTTAAACCCTTCAGCTCCGAGAACACCTCTAAAAACTGTTGGAAGAAACCAACAAGTTGTGCAGCAAGATCATCTTCATTCTGTTGATAAATTTACGTTCATAATATGCCGAAGCTTTTGTGAAACAAATGTTACCTTGATGTTTGGTGTCCCTTGAGAGAAACCTGTACCAACAGGCTGCTCCACAAATAGGATGTTCGACAAGTTTGTCCAGCTGTGCTCATTCATTGTCGGTTTAGCCTGGCCCCATGACCAGCTTATGGGCTACAGAATCGCGTGGCTAAGAAAGATTGCATTTTTTATATTATTCCGTTTTGGATGACCCACCCCGTTTTCTTGCAGAAGCCCTTCGAGAGAAGAGCAACCAGGGCCTCCATTTGTCCTTTAGAAAGTGTGGAAGTGTAAGAACGAGCCAAAGTTGATTGTAGAATATACTCGTACCAAAAAATCAAGTCATCCAAACTACCTTGCGGGCCCGGAGGGAAGAACCAGAAAAAAAGCTGCACTAAGATTTGAATATAAATACCGACTGTAAAGAACATAGATCGCACCTTCCGCGTTTCGTTGGCATCACTGCTGATTGGAAGCAGACCAGACCAGCTCGGGCCTACATCGAAATCGACTTCCGGGATGGAATTGCCGTCGACAAAGAACTCTGATGTAACACAGAAAAACACAGACATTAATATTAGCACGAATCACGGACATGCTTATCTCGTGACTAGCATGGGAATTCACCTGAGGCTCTGGGGTTGGCAAAGGTGATATTTTTCACGGCACCTCGACGCTCCAGCTCAGGAAGCGGAGCCGATAGCACGGTCAACCTCTTGGCGGCCTCTCGCTGTTTGTCTCTGAGCTGTGCTTTAGTAATGTTTCGAGCATAAGTGAGCCCAAGGAGGACATAAAGGCAAAAGAAAACAGAGGGGAGACTGGGGCGCATGGTAGAACTGACTCGTCAGAGCAACATGGTCTCAATCTGTTAATAAATACGCCCATTTTGCAGATGCATGTGCAACTTCGATGACGAAAAGGCTGGACGCGAATAACAACAAAGCAGATCTTGGGATCCCACCTTATCTACGCGTGGTAGCACATGGGTGCATAATGAATCAGAAATCAGTGTAAACTATAAAGAAGAAAAGTGTGAGAGAGAGAATTGTCCGGGACATGCGTACAAAGTTACTTATGTATTGAATACTGGTACACAACCAGTGGGAAATAGGGCTCCGCACTGTAGCTGTATTTACCACTGTAAGTCACGCTGTAACCAGACTGTAGGTAATCTTGAAGTACAAAATATGGTACCTTAAAGTACGCAACCGTTACTAACGGTTTCTACTACTAGTAGAAACGGCCGTATACGCCGTAAATATTAATATGGATTACGGAAATGGTGTATATGTAGTGTAAAATTACTACTGCTATAAGTTATATGGAGATACTGTAACCCAAAGATTACTTTAAGATAAAATATTTTGACACAAATTCTATGTTCAATACAAAATGTTCTTGTAAGTTGTTACTACCAAAAAACATCATACTACATCAGGAAAAACATTTACTATACTAGAAGTGATGAATTTGTATAGTACTCTATAGTACTCCATAGTCCCCACCAACACCTATGGAAACTAATGAGTCTATGTGGTCTATATAGACCACATAGTTTCTATAGTAATGCAGGGAACCAGTATAGTGCATTACATCTTGGGAAAGAGATGATCCTACTGCTGCATATATGCATGGAATTCATGAGTAATTGCACTGATTTTAGGTATATGGACACAATAAATTCAATTGCACCATAGGAATGTAAAATAATCCAAGTAATAGCCAAAAAGCGAAAACCCACCCACTGACCAAAACTTGAAAATGGAGTGGTAGTATCTTCCCACACCTCAAATTAGATATGCAATCACTTGGATATGACAAGTAATACTATGTACATAAGTACATATTCTGCATTGTGTAGTTGCTTGATTACTTGATGATGAAACATATATAGTGTAGAATGTGCATATATGCATGATTAATGGTTTTAGAATTTCCATTTGAAACTATGGAAACTATATTAGACTGTATAGTACTGTATAGTTCTGGCATGCAACTATATAGTCTCACTAAAAGGGGACTAACAAAGGCAACTATGGAACTATTGCAAACTATCTAGTGCTATATAGACATTGAAATTTTTCCTGATGTACCCCTATGAAACCCATCATGACATAAGTAATTATGTAGCTTCTCCCAANTTTTTTTTTTTTCCATCCAGAACATACTGGTATACTCAAATATTATTACATTTGACTTTGGCTCACACTTGGGTGTATGATAATTGAAGTTAGTGTTTTTATAAATACATAAGTACTGTAATAACATACAGTAGGCATCAAAAGTATTGCACAGCCACTGACAAGTTACTTTGAGCTTGTTTTTTTGACCTCCAGATTTAATTCTGTATAATGTAACTGTTCTATACAAAAGAATACATTATGATTTCTCTTCCAGAGATATCAGCACATTTAGTGCAGTTTTAAAAATTGTAGAGCTCTCCAAAGCAAGATGGCTGTGTGCATTACTTTTGCCAATTTTCTGGCATTTTACTTCACNTTTTTTTGCTCCTCTCATACTTGTCACCTCAGCTTCTTTGCACATTGCTGTTGATAATCTAGTCATGGTCTATACATTGTCAACNAAAAAAAGCCCAAATTGTTGAGTGGAATAAATCTGGGCAAGGACCAAAAGTCATTGCATCCCAGCTTGGTGTCCACCACACAACTGTCCTCCAGATTTTGCAACACTTTGNAAAAAAAACAAGGATTTTTACCATGTAAATCTTCAGACTGGTTGTTAAGCCAAAGGCTATAACAGTGACGAGGTAACGAGTAAGAGCAAAGTGACGAGTATGTCAGAAAGGAATTATTGCTTTAAGTAAGCAACATACATTAACAAAGAAACCAACAGCAGAAATGACCAAAAGACAGTTTGACAGCAATTACAATCCACAGGAGATTGTATGAAGACATACACAGGAGCAACAGCACATCACTCCTATGATCCAGGAAGATAAAATGTGCAACCGATGCAAATGCATATATGACATGGGATGGGACATGTATTGACTGCTAGTAGCAGAAACATCTGCAGTAGCAGTGTTCACCAATATGGAAATGAGGACAGACCACAAAGTATTCCAAGTACCAAACAAACCACATCTTACAGCTTACAAACATTCAGTCAAGACATTTGTCTACAATGTAAAGGACTACCTCAACTTCATATCCATCAGGATGATACTCAACAACACACCACACGCACACAAGCCATGCACCCAGTGCTTTGTAGAAGTCTATATACCCTACTGGATCAACAGTCATGACATGATCAGAATCCACAACACAAGTATTCACACTTGAACAATGATAGCCTTCACACAATATGGAGGAACAGGATATACAACCAGTGATGGCAAAGCCACACAGGACATAGACAGCCTGGCCATCATACTATGGGCCAGCAATAGGAACACACAGCCCAAAGGACCCTTTGTGGATTACAGACAAATATCCACACAACCCAACTATATGCCATATATGGTTAGTACAGAAGCCATCCCTGGATCTACCTAATGATTGCCATAACTCTAATGCCACTTAATCAGTTACAACCTAATTAGGACTAGAACCAATACAGCAATCAAGCCACAAACTGAATATGGAAATGACGATCCTGGCGCTTGGCCACATCGCCTTTATTAGAAGGGAAACACACTCGAACAAGGTGGAATCCCACAGGAACTCCACAGCAAGCCTTATGCAGACATAGGGGGAGTAGCTGTGAACAGACAGGAAGGTTCTAGTGACTCCTATTCCCTCAGGAGGTAATGGAAGTACAGAAGGAAGTAGAATGCACTAGACACATGATACCAGGATGACCACAATAGGAAGAGGCCTGTGTAGAGCTGCAGCTGCAGTAGTAAAGCGCAGCAGTCGCAGTAGTAAAGCACAGTAGTGCGCAGTAACCACAGTCTAGATAGCCATTAGTAGTAAAGACATACTGCACTGCAGCAGCAGGTGACAGTCGCCTCTGTACAGTATAAAAGGAGGCATGGTAGCGCTCCTAAAACCTCAGTTTAATTCAATAACTCTTAATCACCATAAACAATACTCAAGCGAACCCCTCTAAACTACCAAGCTAGTCAGGTTCACTCTATCATCTATCACTTGTTCCACACCATCACCACAGCAATAGTGTGGTCCTAACAGAGTAAGCAGAGGGGCTGGCTTAGGGCCTAAGAGGGTTGACTGAGTACTGATAAGGCTGAGAGGCACACTGGTGGACTAGGTGACAAGGTGTTTGGCTATGAGAACAAAGAGCTCAAGCTTGGGGCTTAGGGCTCTGAGTAGATGCCTTATATACTACTAGTACATAGGGGTAGAAAGGGATGGAAAGCGATAGAAAGGATGACTGAGTGAAGGGTGAGCATCAGTCAGCATGGAAGGGTGTGGAACTTGGTGGAACAAGTGATCATGTGATACAGGGGTTACTGTTGAAGTAATCAGGTGATGAGATGAGATGGATAGATAAGCAGAATGATGTGATGAGATATGTTAGGCAGCAGCTGGGAATAACTCAGGTGGGCCTCCTTATGGTCAAGTAAGTGCTGACTAGCGGTCAAGAGGATCTAGCAACTGAGAGGAGACTCAGAGATACTATGCTCAGGATGCACTTAACACTAAGACGACGAAGTAGAAGAGAAGAACAGGGCACAACAGATGTCCAGCTCAGCTACTTATAGTGCAATCAGACATGGGAAGGTACTACTATAAGGGGATGATCATGTGTCCTTGTGAACTATTATTAATGATGGGGAGTGGGGAGGAATGGAGATCAATACAAAAAGGGAAATGGATCGGCAATAAGACTAAAAAGGAAAGAAAATTCAAAGATCGGCATGATCGACAAATGACTTCTAACATGAGATGAAGTAAGGAAATTGTAACACTGGTCACCCACCTGTCATGGATGCCAGAGACTGTTGTGTTGCTGGCAGGATGATAGCAAAAATGGAGGCCACAAATGCAGCAGAGGTCCAGCACAAGGCCTTCCCAAATGTGTCATGATGCATTATCCATTGCCATTTGAAGGAACATGGATTGGTGGCACATGTGCACAGGAAGAAGCCCTATCTCAGCAGGGTACACAAAAAGTGAAGGAGGGAGTGGGCGCTTGAGCATGTTTAATGGACTCACAAAGACTGGGGGAGGGTCATTTTCTCAGATGAGTCAAAATTCATGCTTTTCAAGTCAGATGGCCGTCAGTATTGCTGGATCAAGCCTGGGCAAGCTCTAGATGACTGATTTACTCAAAAAACTGTGAAGCATGGTGGAGGATCTTTAATGGTATGAGGCTGCACCACTGCACAGGGTATGGGACAGCTTCATCGTATCAATGGCATCATGAGAGGGCCAGACTATGTCAAAATACTTGACAAATCATACCTAGGGACCCTCAAGGATCAAAAAATGAGATGCACATCATATATCTTTCAGCAAGATAATGATTTTGTCAGAAAGGAATTATTGCTTTAAGAAAGCAAGCACATAGTAACAAAGAAACCAACAACGGAAATGACCAAGAGACAGTTCAACAGTGATTACAATCCACAAGAGATCATGTGGAGACATGAACGGGAGCAACAGCACATAGCCCCTATGATCCACGAAGACATACTGTGTGACCAATGCAAGCACATATATAATATGGGATGGGATGTATATTGGCTGCTAATAGCAGAAACATCCGCAGTGGTGATATTTACCAACATGGACATGAAGACAGAACACAAGGTATTCAGAGTACCAAACAAACCACATCTAATAGCCTATGAACACTCAGTCAAGACATTCATCTATGATGTGAAGGACTACCTCAACTTCATATCCATAAGGATGACACTCAATAATACACCACACACAGAACAACAATGCACTCAGCGCTATGTAGAAGTCTATATACTTTACAGGGTTAACAGTCACAAGATGGTCAGGATTCATAACACAAGTATTCGCACCTGAACAATGATAGCCTTCACACAATATGGAGGAGCAGGATATACAACCAGCGATGGGAAGGTCACGCAGGAGATAGACAACCTCACCATCACACTATGGGCCAGTGACAGAAACACAAGGCCGAGAGGACCATTTGTGGATTACAGACAAATATCCACACAACCCAACCATATGCCATATATGGTTAGTACAGAAGCCATCCCTGTTATGATATAGACATTTTTTCATTTTAATTTCGCTTTCATGGCACTCTTACATAATCATTACATAATCATTACATAATAAGGGATTAGTCATTGCTTAGGTAATCATTAGTCAGTATGGCCATTAGGTAATCATTAGGTAATCATTACTAAGCAGAAGGTTCTAGAAGGGATTACATCATCATTCCTCATCGCTCCAGTTGGTAGGATAGCTATAGGATAAACCACCCCTAAAGTAGCACTGCTTGGTCCGTGCGCCAAGAATGTTTGTGTATAAATACCTGGCAATACAGACCTAGAGACCTCAGTTGAGTTCTCTCAGGATATCCACTATTCACAGTGTGACCCCTCCTTAGTCATCTTAAGCTCTACCCTTGTAGTCTTTTACTTGTTAGAACCTGTGCGCTTTTATAGTGTGTAGTGTTGCCCTAACAATCCCTGGATCGACAGAAGCCATCATTAGATCTACCTAATGATCGTCGGGACTCTAATGTCACTTAATCAGTTCTGACCCAATTAAGATTAGAACCAACACAGCAATCAAGCCACAAACCAAACATGGAAACAACAATCATGGTGCTTGGCCACATTGCCATTTGAATCACTCCTTTATAGACAATTGTTTTTTTACATCTCAGATAATATTACTATCTATGTTTATAAAGATGTAAAGCTCCAAAATGCACTCTCAACAAAGTAAATTCACATTGTTTTCATTGAGTATCATGCAGCACAATAGATAAGCATGTGGCTGTGCATTACTTTGATGCCTACTGTATTACAGCTTTGAAATGACTGTACTGTATTGTAAAGCATGCTGAAACCTGCAATGTGGTCTGTGACCATACGGTACGGTGTGGAGCCCTAGTGGTAAACAAATACCATGTTATTTCTGGTGTGTTGTGAGTATTATACGCCTGCTCGGATTTGAAACAAAGACGATATGCTTGTACATTAGGTTCAACTCGAAGTAGATAGGGCGGCAAACAAAAAATACAGCGGGTTAGAGAAAATAGTATAATTTGATGATACAATTATCGGAATAAAGTCTACAAGACGCTGGGCAGCGTTAGGTCAGAGTCTAGTCTATCGTTGGAAGAATAAAACGATGAGCGAGACCATTTGTCTAGAAGGGATTGCATTAGCCCATAAGAACTCGAAGGTACACAATCTAACCATACCAGGACACGCCAAGAAATAATTGTTCATTGCCGCGACAAATCGATCGTGATATTCGTTCGGAGGAATAACTGTTACATCCTTGCCTGACTTCAGATTTTGTTTCGCCTTGTATTCAAGTGTTTTTGCGAATGTATAGCTGCCAATCATATCAACGAGCCCACAAGCGATCTGTCGCCGCCCTTCGTCGATGCCGAGTAGAAGACTGTGGTTTACGTTGTCTCCAGCTCCAATAGCTGTGAGTAAGAATGGAAAGGACGCACGAGTAATCCATGATGTTGTTCCTGCAAAGGAAGTCTGCGTCGGCTTTGACAGCTTCGTGAAGAACGAGCTTTGAAGCAGGGTTCACCAGAATGGGATTCTTTTCTCGGTCTGTATATGTTTTTAAACATTAGCATAAACTTAGACGCTAGCTGACTTCGTAAGTATTACCCTCAATCCAGTCTCCGTCGTGCAGCGTTTTCTCTAGTGAGCTTCCTGAGGCCTTGGCCTTTCGTCCTTGTATGCCCTTGAGATCGAAAGTCTTCGAGATGTTCTGCTCAAAAAATACGTTTTCCATGACAAGCAAATCCGCCTTTGCTTGAACAGATCCAGATTCGAGATTTTTTATCTCTATTGTATAGAATCCGAGAAGCTTTGCGATTACAGATGGACGGCTAGCAGTGCTCTCCGTGTAACGAAAGTAAAATGGAGCGAGTTCGATAAGTACTTGCCTTCAGAAGCTAAGTCAGTAGAGAGCACTAATACGGAGGGTGTTCAACGTACAGGTCTGCGACATTCCATGCATTCACGAGCGTCTTAATCACGAAACGATCATCTTTAGTCTTCCAAAAATTCGATCTGCTCTTTCCGCCTTCGGCAGCCCAATTTTCGCTTCTTTCCAGACTCGTTGGAAAAATCTCGTCTACTCCGCATCTTCGCCGCAGATACTCGAACTGCTTGGCGTAATAGACTATGCAACTAAACCTCAAGCGTGTACCAATCGTCCATTCATATTTGATATGTGGTTGGTCCTCTATAAAATGTGTATCTAGCGCTAGCAATTTGTGATGGTGAACCGGTGAAGTCGGTCTTTGGCTCTCCGCTTGGTTTAAGAAAAAGCGCATCGTGTTAGTGACCATAGATGCTAATGAACTGGTAGTCGACGTGGACGTTGCTGATTGCTGATGCTGCTGGGTATAGTTGCCGCTAGGATCAGTCACCACTGTTGTAGAGGACGGTTCTTGAGTAGCCTTCTTAGAAGACGTTGGGGAAATCTTTTGACTTCTTGTAGCCTCAGTCAACTCGGAAGAAGTTATCGAATCTCCATGAGCAGGAGCAGGCACATCTACTGCAGGTTCAGTACAATTACTCTCCAAAGAAACTAGTGATGGTGGCCTCTGACGTTGACGTTTGTTTAGATCTGGCGAACCAGGAAGCATTCGCCATGATTGGAGAATCGAGCCTGTTTCGGAACTAGCCTCCAAATTCTGCAGTACTTTCTCGGCAGACTCCGAGGCTTCAGGTAAACCACTGACTTTTCCGTTTACTGCGTCCATGCTGACTTCTACTGCCGGATGTGCCCAAGCAGATGGAGGTGTTCCCAAATTTGCCACATGAGGAGCTGGAGAAATACCTGATACTATTGATACGAACTTAGACGGTGTAAACTTTGATGCGACGCTAAACACAGATGCGCTCGTATCGACCGGACGCTTTTGCCGGAGGACATCGCGTAATGAAAATATCCCCGAAGGATCTTGAGGATGATCCTGGCGATCTATCGAAGTCGAATATGGCTCAGCCTTGAACCATATACCACTTTCAGTGTCGGGATCCAGTGATCGCACGGCTGATGAAGACTCAGAATTTGACGAAGTCACGGAGGACGTCGCTGAAGGCAAGGTCGGGGCATACGAATTGCTGGTTGATGAATAACAAGGTGTTGAAGTCCCTTGACGTTTTTCTGTTGTACCCGCCTTTGTTGAGGACATACGGCATACCTCGTGTTGGTAGTCGAGAGAGCTATACCACGATCAAGTGAGTACGGAAAACTAACGATTCACATACTTATGCACACCTGAGGGTAAACGCAATCAAACTCCCCCATTCGCATTCCCTTACGATAACTTTGGATCCAGGAACTGCGTGACAACCTGTCTTCCACCACTCAGGTTCAATCGCATAGAACTTCCCTTCAGTGTCATTCCTCTCGCTTTCATTGATATGTTTTTTCTCCCAAGCCGAAAGCCGTAGGCCTGCGCCCTTTGAAGCAATGAAGAATGAGCGACGCACATCATTGAGATTCGTCGTCGGCGTCTGCAACAGTTGAGCATACAACAGTTGTTCTGCATGCTGAAAACATTGGCGAAGATTGTTCAGCAAATCACTGGGACTGAACGACTGGCTCATCGTATTTGTAGAGGAGCTCGCAAATCTTGACGCCATAGGCGTCATCCCGTCTCCATTTCCGCCGTTCTGAATTGAATTCTGGGGTAGAAAACTAGAAGTACGAGAGGACGGAAATTCGTTTAATATGGCTTTTGGCGTCGTTAGACCGTCTTCTATAGCTGAATCGTCATATGATGGCAAATGAGGCAAAGACTTCACAGACATAACGCCATCAGAGAAATGCTCGTCCTAAATGCGTTTGAATATAAACAACCGCCACACTAAGATAATTCATGCGACTTACCAGCCTATCCAGATAATCCGAAACACTTCGCCACCATTGTTTGATTTCACGTCTTAATGCTTTTTTGTCCTCATCTAGTTCCGGTAATTTACTATTGGGACTGCCAGTATGGTTCATAGTTAGTGTCCGCTGTACATCATTCTCGATAAGTCGTCCACGAGTGAACTGCAATCCTGGTATACGTAGCTCGAAAAGAGCAGGAGCTTGGCTAATTCGAAGGATCACCTCGTTGTTGCTGCGTCTTCCGGAGATGAAATGGCGAGCGATATTGAAGCGACGTTGAGACAGTGAATGAGTAAGAAATCGAGGTGAAGATGGTGGAGATGTGTGCTCGCATAGTGGCGGGCTGAGGGCGCTGATGAATGGTGAATAAATTAAAAGTTCCAAGAACTTCCCAAAGGAGAACAAACTAGGAAGTTGTCAACTTAAGAAACATCTGGTAAACATTTGAAACAAACAACACACTAAGATCCATCCGCCATGAATTTTCGATCTGTTGTTTTCTTACAAACTTTACATGATTCCCACATCAGAATGGCTTCTGGATCAGCCTCCCACATAGCACGATCTTCAATCTCCCTTCCCTCATAAACTTCTGCAGAAATTTGCACAACGCCATGGATCCATGTGCTTCGATGGACGATCTTACATTTCTCCGACTGCAATTTCTCGAGCTTGATGTCCTTTGGAGATTGTGCAGACAACTGTTCTATAAAACCACCGAGCGTACGATCCCCGCAGGTAGGCTTCTGATCGTCAAATTCACGCGAGAAATAACGGTACGTTATCCAGCGCTCACGCTCGCGAGGCATGGACTTCAAGAGTGAGTTCTCTTCAAATGGATCTGATTGATATGACCCATTCTTTCTCCCTAGATCTACTGCTTGTGCGTTCGTCAGAGAGCTTTTCTGACATGTTCGCGGAATATACTCTGTATATAGAAAGGTGATGCCTTGATGAAGAACAAAGCCGGGAAGGCCATGCATGCCCGCTCCACGACTACCTCGTCCTCCCCAGCCCAAAAGGCTACCAAGGGAAACTCTGTCATAACCAAGAATTTTAAGGTCGGGACTTGCCTTCTCCCTTTCTGCGAGAAAGGTGAGTATGTGAGGCGGACTGAAGACAATGCCGGGAGATGAAGAAAGTATGGACAAAGACGCAATTATCCGGTTGAGAGTATCAGTAAATATCGGCATAGTTCCGATTCTCTTGTGTTGCTCTTCCTGGGCTGGCCCCGGAATCTGCGAGAATGATGTTCTGCGAGATTGATGATGTGGTGCAGACGGATGAACCGTCAAGCGGGAACGGTTTGGAAGAACTGAAGATGCTTCCAATGATTTTACACGAGGAATAGGGAGGCTATCCACGTTTATTGTACGGTGAAGCAAGCTCTCCGTTCTCTTAGCGAAAAGAGACCACAAGCCAGAACCCGCGGACTTTGATGAATGCTTTTCTTGTCTCTGTTCTAAATCGGGGGCAGTATAAGAGTGTTGAAAGGATTGTGCGGGGGATACAACAGGAAAGTCTAGATGCACATGGGAATCTAAAAGGACACATTGCTCCAAAAGGAGCGACAGACAGACATAGATAGAAAGCCGCAAAACTTTGGATAACGTATGAAACTGTGACGTAGAAGATATTCCGGCGAAGGAAAATGTTCCACCAATGAATTTAGTGGGTACAGTTGCATCAACTGTAGAAACGCAAGTTAACTGACGACAAAATTAAAGTAACATTGAGATCTAACCATCCAGGTCGTCCAGGCCATAGAGAATGACCCCACCGGTGCCCCGTTTCCAGTCCTCTATAGAGGGAAAGGCGAACCTTCCAGAAGAAAATTCGCATATCTTTTTTGACGGGGTGCTGTGCATACCATATGTCGGTAAAACAACACTTTTCTGGGAAGCAGTAAGCAGAAGATGCGCCGAAGACGCCTGAGTCCGAGTAGACAATGTAGATGATGCAGTCATGATATTATTGATCTGTTCAACAGCGAGCTGTCTTCTCTCGCCAGTATTCCTTCTCTTGTCAACTGGATCCGGTCCTTTGCTTTCCTTCGGTCCAGAATTATCGTCTTCTTCATTTTGATCCTGCTCGTCTATGATATCTGTTCCGATAGAATTTACAGTCTTCTTCTGTCGTCTGCTCACCGTAGCAGCCACTCGTCTATCTTCTGCCGACTTTCGTGCGGTCTTGAAGTCCGAAAGCCACTTCCCTTGCAATATGCTATCGCACAGCTCTCTGAGAGCAACTTCGATGCCTTTAATCCATTCTTGCGCTTCATCGACTTTTTNCTTCTGCAAGGGCACGGCTAATGAACAATCGAAGATGCGCACCGCTGTCAGCGCTAAGACACGAAGTTGAACCGGCGTTGCTTATCTGGGCCGTCGGCGGGTGTGGTAGCGGTTTTTCTAATGGCGACGAGGCCATCGACGAACAATGAGCTCAGAGGATCGAGGTTGAGCGCAGCACGCAACTAGTCGCATAATAAAATGCTATTACTGTTTAGTTAAGGCAGTGGCACAATTGCCAAGACGGACAAACATGCTCCTCCAATCCAGCTTACGTATGCAAAAGCTTGCCATTCGTTTCGTTACTTTACTAAGTCTTGTGTTCAACTGCAAAAACTAAGAAAGAGAAACATGATAATTGATAATGCAAGTCATAGAGATGCACCAGTGTGCCGCCGGGATAAATGGTGTAAATATAACAAAAAGGATCATTAGGCGAATTTGGGTTAAGGAGATGGCTAGTAAGTATAGACGACGCAGACGCAGAATAAACTACCCAATGAAATACAAATGTCGATGTCTACAGATGAATGTGAACGGTGATGGGACGAAGAGTATAGAGGCAATCGGGCCAGAAACAAGACCCCCCAAAGGACTAATGGTGCAAGAATTCCACAAAATGATGACACAAGAGGCGAAACAAATAGTCCAACGGATATCGTTAAAATTCGTGAAAATGGCGCGGCAGCAAGATAGGGAGTAAAAGTATAAGGAAATAAACACCTTACGTTCCATTATTTTGACTAGGCAGGATGCCAACCGCCGCCGCTCTGGGCATGGACGTGCTCAGGTACATATCTAGTTGTCCCGTAACTTGACGGCGTCCTACCGGCTGTGTCAGAAGACCCTTCTTGAGAAATCGGGCGAGTGATCAATGACTCATTTGCAGAGCTTATGAATGACAAGCCTTCACGCAGAGGACGCGGCCCACTAGTCGGAATTGGGAGCGTTGAGCCTTCTCCCTGGCGTTGCGTCTGTAAATCCTCTGGTTCGTCCACCGACCGTGTTGAATGCTGAGTAGGAGGAAGTTCAGGAATATTTGCACATGTCTGGTATACTACTGTTCTCGCAGGCGCAGTCTCTGAAATTTCTGCTGATATGCCCAAACCTACTTCCTCCTCCGCTGGCAACTTCGGACTGTGCTCAGACCTATAACCTTCTTTGCATTTGTTTTCGCTCGTCTCAGGCGAGTCAACCCTGAGCCGTATGGGTTGACCGAACGTGTAGTCCTCGGGGTTGTCAACGTGAGTCGGTGAGACTACTCGCGATGTTCCAGATACTGAACCCGTAGCTGACTCGACGGAGCGACGGTGAATAGAAGCAACCTCCGAAAGGTGGCCTAAAGAGTCTGCTCTTGACCGCATACCCATCTCAAAGCTGACATTAGATCTGCTGGCAGCACTGATACTCTGTATCAACGAATGAGCACGTGAACGCGCCAGAATTGAAACACTCCTCGACCTAGCCGACGGCGCCTTTGATCCCGAGCCAGACAAAGATACCGAACGAGATCCTGAGCTTCTACTGTTACTATGAGATGATGCCGAGCTATGTCTACTTCTTCTGTGAGGATGAGGAATACCGAGATTCAAGTTCGTCAACGATATATTGCTTCGACTCCTCATCCCTCCGAGTGATGAACGGGGTGATTGATCGCCCGAAAGCAGTCCAACACTGTCTTCCCTTTCCAATTCTTCTTGGCTGCCGTCGGGCTCTGGATCTGTCATCATGCCATCATCACCTTCCATTTTCATGACTCCTTTGTGTCCAGGTTCCTCTTCTTCCTCGCCACTACTTTCGTACATCGGATGTGGACCTAGACCTCGAGACTCCGCCGTACTAGCACTCTGCGTCCGCAGACGATCGTGCACATCCGCAAACGTAGCGGAAAGTGCTGACACAGGAATAGTGGGTAGGCTCACGTGTTGATGCCGTGATCTTTGAGTCTGATGAGGCGGCATCGGAATTGGGCTCGACCTTCCAACATTGACGCTCACCGGAGAGCCCAAACCAGAGCTTGCACTCCCAATGACTCGTGGACTGACTGGAGATTGTGCAGTACTACCACTTGGACTCATTTGACTTTGACTCCAAGGGCTTGCAGACTCTTGGCTTTCTCGCCGTCGATCAGGGGTGCTCGCCGTCCTTGATTTATGGCTTGCACCATAAGATGCAGAGCTAGTTTTGTTTGAAGTGCTCCTCGACTGTTGAGTCTGCGAGGTACCAATGGAAGACCTACCACCCCTTGAGCGACGGGTAACGTGTCTGAATTGGAATGGGAATCGACTCGGAATTTGTTGTCCAAGGCTACTCATTGATCCTGATGCACGACCAGAAGAAGACGGCTCTTCGACCCCCAGCCCGAACTCGTCGCCCTCCTCATCTTCGAATTCATCGTCGTTCTCGTCGTCCTCTTCTGCTGGATGCGCAACTTCCTCTCTATCACTGTGTTTGCTTGTTCTGGGACTAGGAGGGAAGGGTATCTTTTCTTGAGAATGCTCCTGGGGTTTTGGAACTGGGTCTTGTGAACTAGCCCGAGCAGGGTACGTCGTGAATGGATAAGGCGACATATTGGACAGTGAAGATTCCCTGCTTGTCTTCGACTCTTCCTTCGCTGAAGACTTTGACACAGGAACAATGATCTCTTGGGGAGGCCCTTCCAGAGGTAAGTCCCTCCGCATCTCTGGTGGCGTGTTAAACAACTCCCCGCGAAGCATCCCGCGGCGCGCCGGAATAGGGACGCTGGGTAGACCTGCGGCAGCGAGAACACGATCGAGCACAGCATCCTCTTCTTCCTCATCCATGGTTCCACCAACTCTCTGAGCTGGCTTCTCGGAGACCGCCTGGTCCCTCTTCATCGCGACCGTGGCTGTCGTCGGCGGGAACAAACACAGATCATAGGCATCGAACAATCGCTCCCGAGTACACTCTCGCCAACGCCAAGTCGCAAGCACACCGCGAGACTCTTCCGGCTCTCCTTCATCATAACTAGACCCATAACCAGGCTTCTCCTCTGGCTCATCCCACCTAAATCGTGGACCACATACTCCCACGCACATCTGACCACTCATCCACCATAAGCCCATCCAGCTCAACAGCAAAATAGTCACCCTCCACCCCACCCATGTAACATTAGTCCATAACATGCCTCGAGCATATCCAGAGAGAGAACCGTCGGCACGAAAAAANTGTACGGTCACGTTGCATGAGCCCAAGAGAGGCGAGAGCAACATCCTCAGGTTGGGCAGATGAATATGCTAGGAGAACTGCAAGACACAAAGCTGCACGCGGAATGAGAAGCGCGACAGTCGGAAGGTTCTGACCGTAGAGACAACAAGTTTCCGCGAACCAGTCACCCCAAGAAGCAAGCGATGCAGCAATGACAGGGTTGCGGATTGACGTCGAAGGAACGATTGGCACATTTCCCCCCTCTTCAATGGTAGTCGGACTAGAAATTTCCCTGTCCCTTTGCTGGGAATTTCTCGCATCGATGACGGCAGAGAACCCGCTTGGTGTACCAACTCTCCCAGAAGGCACAGCAGACGATGCAGAGGAAGAAGTTCCACAGGTTTTGAGAAAACGAGGCAGAGGGAAACGTGGACGGGCGGAAGATCGCACATGCTGGAAGAAGCAAAAATTAACATAAGAGGTCATGCACACAATGTTAAAACCCGGAGCAGACAGGTAGAGCGGAAGCATCAGAGGACGTCCTGAGAGGATAAAAAGTTAGTTGACTTTCCTTGCACAGATAAAGACACGAAGGAACATTCTAAAAGCAATCGTTGCAGTTCCTTTGCTTTTAAATTCTTGAGAATTGAATGTGCCTGTGTCTAATATTGACAAGAAAAACAAAAGGGGGGGAGTTTAAAAAAANGAAAAGGCTCGAGATCCCAAGAAGAGATAAAAAATAATAGGTTAAGGCTCAAAGGAACGGACAGTTTATCCAAAGATAGACTTGTGTAAATGGTTGAAATGTACTCACTGCCTCTCCAAACCCGCCACCAACAATAAACGACTTCATATAGAAGCACAACACCGAATACCCAGAAAAGCCAGCAGATGCCATACGCCGCGGCACCGAGAGCCCAATTCCGACTCGAGCTCGTGTTCATGTCCTCAGACGAACCCGAAGGCGGGGAGAGAGGGGTAGGATGAAGAGCAATCCTAGCAATAAGTAGAAAGAAAAGAAAAATTAGATGAAGCTGTCTTTTGCACTGATGAAATAATACGCACTGTACTATGCAATATACGCTATTCAGATCAAAGAATGTCTGGACTACGACGAGACCATACACCCACACAGGCCAGAGGAAATACCAGATCTTCATGCACACGCCGGGGCTGCGTAGAATGCCTAAGTCGAGGTTGGGAGCGCGAAAGCGAGGTCTTGAAGGAGCGGCTTCAACTGCAGAGAAACCGCGAGGCCCACTCATGTTCGGTAATCTTGGGTGAGGGAGATAGGCTCGCATGTGCAGGGGGACTCCTGAGGACGGACCTGTTCCGTCACCTGGTGTGAACCCACCCAGGAACGGAGACGGTGAGAAAACGGTTGGGCTGAGCGGCGTTGAAGCTGTTCCTCGCCACCACGGCTTTGGGCCCGTGCCATGTACATGACCCACACCGCGACCCTCCTTGCGCGATCGCACACCAGAGACACCTGCAGAAGCATGTCTGGAATGACGTGAAGAAACCTGTCTTTGCGAGGAAGTTCCGCCGGAAATTATACGGACAGAACGCGAAGCTTGCCGACGTCCAACGTCTACACGTTCGTCTGTCCCTTCACCTTCAACTTGGACTGCATCGTTATCATAGTCGCGAATATCAACATATTCTCCACTTTCGCCTTCCGTATAACCAGTGTAGCCTGTGTCATTGCTCGCAGTTACCCTATGAGCACCGCTAGCCATGGGGCGCCCTCCGCGTGCTGTCCCTACGTTAGAAGGCGAGGACATGAAAGGGCTTGGAGAATTGCCATGCCCCATTTCGGAAGGAACGGTGGAAGCGGGGGNCGGGCGGGGGCGGGCGACGGGGAAGCCAAGACGGATACCAGTCTTCGCGCGACGTTGCCCGTCGAGCAGCATGCGGTGGCGGGGTGACATCCGGTGTAGGACTCGGATAGGACTGCCTCCTCCTTGGACGCTGACTAGGAAGATTCCGATGCGAATTAGACGAGGGAATCGAGTTGGGTGTTTCTACCACTTCATAATCGTCAGAAATGTCATCATTCGGAGACGTATGATCTCTGCTCCCGTTATGCCCTGTACTGGGGGAAGTAGGCGAAGAAGATGCGCGAGACTTGCGAAACATGTAGCAGATGAACCAGAGCAGTTCATGCAACGATAGTACAGTCACAAGATTTGTTGTATGTTTGTTTTTCTTTTTTTTTCTCTCTCAAATGTTTTGTTCTTCGAATTAGATGTTAATAGCAATAGCTGAGTAGATCGTTAAAACGTGATAATCAATGTTCAGTAGTGCCCAATGCGTAGTTCAAACGCAGAACGAGAGTAGGCGATAGTGAGAGCGCAGCTCGCAGTTGCAGGCAGTTAGACACCCTGTTCGCAGGAAAGCCGACTCTATGCGCCTTAAGGCAATGCATCTTGC
This sequence comes from Phellinidium pouzarii, assembly GCA_004802695.1. Lineage (NCBI taxonomy): Eukaryota > Fungi > Basidiomycota > Agaricomycetes > Hymenochaetales > Hymenochaetaceae > Phellinidium > Phellinidium pouzarii. Next base: position 40,254 of record SGPK01000148.1, read on the forward strand.
ATCAGTTGGGTAAGAGCTAAAGATGGAAGAGAGTAGACGTACGGGTTCTCCCAGGACGACAGGAAGATGGCCGGTCACAACGCGTCTGCCTCGTGTTCTCCGAGTCTAACTTGCGCTGAGCTGTACGTGAGCAGCGCGTGAAGAACGGATTCAACGGATTGAGGAGGAGGAAACGCTGGGACTGCGAACACGAGCCTGCCTCGTGTCTTTAGCTTCCCGGGGGGGGGGTGAGGGGGAGAGCGAAAGAAGGACGAGCTTCAACAACAACCAACTACCCACGAGCGTTTCACGGAAAGATTTCATGGAAAAAGAATTTGATTTGATAATAATTTGATCAATTTTTTATTTTTAATGACCGCCGCGGCATCCCCGCACGCGACACTTCAGAAGTCTTTTCCTTTTTCCTTTTTTTTTTTTTTTTTCAAGTCAAGCGATATCTCGCCGTCCGAAAGACCCAAATGTCATTGAATTCTTCTTATCCATACGTGTTTGAATTCTGTCATTCTATATGCGCATTCTCATTCACCCTCTTCTCTCGTCCATGAAATCCAGCATATGCCATTCCGCGATGCACAGACTCACGTACAATCGTAAATACTGACGCATTCAGACAGCATATTTGTCCTGCAAATCGTTTCAGTAAGACGAGCGACGGAGCAAGGAATGGTACTGTCAGGTAGAGGAGATCCTGTGAAGATATGATTTAATTTAATCAAATCATCCAGCATGCAGCTAGCATTGAATTTCCAGGGTGTTCTCACCTCCGGCTGGTAGAAGTCCTCCTGTTGGGCTATGTAGTATTTCCCGTCGGTTTGGCTTTGGCGAAGCGTGAGTTTCACGAGAAATCTGTGCATAACGAAGTAGTATGAGTATATCTGTTAGTCAACACAGATTGGTATAGCAGTTGAGGCTAACCGCGCTGGATTGGGCTTGAAGGGGCTTAAAAATATGTGAAATGTTTGTACAACATCGAGGTATGCAATTTTCTTATTATCGTCATAAACTATTTGGGTCCCAGTCAAACTGAATGAAGCATCAACTCAAATCCGGTGACTAGCTCACCGAGCGACTCAGCTCCCGCTTCGACGTTGGGGCTCAGAATCTTATACCATCTGCACGCCGACGAGAGAATGAGCATATGTGACTGTGTGAGAAACTACAATGCGCCATACCGGTATATTCCCAATATGCTTTCTCTGCTGCCCGGCCCTGGGGAGACTGTGCATAATGGATGCAGGAAGCCAGCATCGGGGTCAAAATACTTGTAGACGGCAGCACACTGGATGGCTGGCGTGGCTGACATTGTGAGCGCCTTGACGCATCCGACTAGCTCTGACTGTGGGTCGTTCATTGTAAGATGAGTTTGTCGACGACGACTTGCGCTGGAGTCTGCAGGGCAGGACCCTGGCACGCGTTGCGTCCACTCACTGCACGTCATACATGATCGACGCGCTTATAGACTTCCGTAATCAAACTTGAATACAAATTTCATTCATAAATTTCCCCTAATTATACACATTCTTCTTGCACATGTTGACACGACTAATTCAACTCAAGCACTAATTGCATCTGGCTCTTTTACATTCGGGATTTTGACTGTTTTTCCTTGAAAATTAGCAAGAATGCTGCGTCCAATGTATGAGAAAAGCCTTCATACATGTGTCCAGATCACCATTTCTCATGCGCGGGGCGGAGGTCGAGCTCCCACGTCCATGCAGAACGATCCTGGTTCGCAAGGTAGAGGTAGGACTAGATATTATATTAATTGTTAGAGTTTGTTTTTTGAAAAGACTCGAACATACCTTGGCGATGCTCTCAGGGTCAAGCCGAACATCCTGGTTCTGCTCCCAAGTCGGGTCTTTCTTCCTTTCTCTCCAGCGGTCCGTCAGAATGCCTGTAGAGAGCACTGATGAGCTCCCTGTGTTTCCAGAAATAGCCAGAAAAAAANCTCACCGCCGTCGATTATAGCCTTACCAACGAATCAGGTCAGGACAAAAGACAAGAAGTACATGAATCGGACACATACGTGCGCAACCTTTATCACCCCAATTCCACAATTAGTTGGCCATGACTTCAATCACATCAACATGAGACCTCACATGAATATTATCCTTTCCGAATTCCTTATTCAGACTCTGGGAAAGTGCTCGCAGACCAAATTTGCCCGCTGCAAATGCACTAGTCGTCGTGTTTCCCCTCCATGCTGCCGTTGCACCTGTAAAGATAAGTGCACCCCGCTTCCCTACTTCGTTCAAGTCATTTTCCTTGAAGGCAGTTATAGCTAGACGAGAAAAGGCGAAGGCTGCACGAATATTGATATCAATCGCTTCGCCAACCTCTTCGTCTGTTATTTCAAGGAAAGGCTTCCAGATGCCATGCGCTGTATTCCAAACTGCAACTCGCAAAATGGAGGTGGCGGCGGGCCAGTGAGCGGCGATCGAGTCAAACGTGGATGTCAATGCTGGGGAAGTGTAAGCAGAGACTGGAAAGGCGGCGGCCTGGAAAACACGGCCACAATAAGTACGATATAGCAACAGGTGAATTAAACTAACTACCTCTCCTCCTGCAGCGTTAATTTCGTCAGCTGTCTTCTTCAGATGTTCCGCATTTCTTGCAATTAGAGCGACGCGATAGCCAGCTTTGGCGAATACCTTTCTGTTGAAAACAGTTATTTCAGTATATATTATTGCCTCTGCATCATATTCAAGTATGCATACGCAGTCGCAGCACCCGTGCCTAAGCGCGAAGCAGTCAGTAAGGAAACAGCGAGAGTCAATGCAATGTATATATCCGCATACCTGAACCGTTACCGACGCCGGCCACGATGAGAACAGGACGTTTAAAAGACATAAAAATGTATTTCGCGGTGTTGGGTAGTGTGAGTGGAATATGAGGGATTGACGCAGCGGGTTCACTATATAAGTAAGCACCTGTCGCGCCATCTTTAGCAATTCCCACCTGATCTCGCTCATTTCTCATCTTCGCCTGAAGCTGCTAAGTTGCTGACTGATCAATTATTGTTGGCGAACAATCTTCAATTAAATTTCACAATTAATTTACAGTACCATAACATCCACGGGATTAATATCAATTACGGAATAATAAGGAATATTATAAATAAAAAGGTGCTGAGCGCCGAGTTTAACGCAGATCGTTCCGATGAACTTCTATTTCCAACTTCTTCGAGGCCGTGTAGAGCATTTGTCTTGCTCGACTATAGTCTTCATCTTCATCACTAGAGTTCTCCCATCCTGTGTTTGGTTCTGCAACTCGAGATGACCAGGTGCTGCTGATTGGCCTTTCTTTTACTGATGCCGAGGCCCATGGTGCGTAATCCCCCNTCGTCGTAATCAGTCAGAGCCGGAGGTGTTGGAGAGAACGTAGGTGGCATGGAGACGCGTACACTCTTTCTCCGTGAAGGACGCGTCACCGTACCTCCAGACGACGAAGCAGAACCCGAGAGCTGCGTCCCATCCAATTGCACAGTCACAAGACCATCAGGCAGTCTGTCGGGAGGAGGCGGCAACGGCAAAGGATCTGAAGCGTCTCCAAAATCCTCTTGGCCAGTTTCATAAGCAGACGAGACCGATACAGAGTCATCGTCATTCGAATTTGATTTGAGAGGTTTAGTTATTAAGATGCTGTCACCTTCTGCATTAACTCGCGTATCTCCTCCATTCTGCACGGAATTACCGTTTCTTAGTGTCGAAAATGATGATGGATTTGGACTTGGTGTACGGTTCCTCAGCGCAGATCTCAAGGGCGGCCTTTGAGCTGCAGGTGTCTCGCGTTGAGTGTAATGCTTGGCCGATTTGTTTTTCAACGGCAAAGAAGGCTCCGAACTTGACGCCGAAATAGTGCTGAGTCGTTGCACAACTGCGTTCTGCATTTCCATGGATGAGGCATCTCGTCTTCTTCCCACGGGACCACTCCTCCCATAAGATGTTGTACTAGGACTGGTCAAAGAAGTTGACGGAAGTGCGAAAGTCTCAGGGCTGGTGGTGGTGCTAGTGTGGACACTTTTCGGAGCTTTGATCTCAACTAGCAGACTATTCGGATTCGCTTGAAGCCAACCCTGGCGATTACGCTGGGAAACATCTTCAATAATGCTCATGAGACTTGCTTGACCACGTCTCGCGGGTGCAGAGCTCATCGTTTGCTGTTGCATCCTGCCTGCGGGAACACAGCCAGGGTCTGACCGTGTATCGACGCGTCGCTTGTCAGAGACGGCAGAAGGGATGTTGAAAGAAGCTGCCCTTGCAGACGACTGACTTCTGGAAATAACTTGTGACTGCATGGTTGAAGTGCGAGATACTGATGCTGGCAGAGGAATTACAGAATGTCCGTTTCCAGTGCTCTGCGCCTGAGCATCATTGACGTCATTTGTTGCTGGGTTTTCTCGAACTAGTTTCTTGCCTGTCTTTCGTGCGTCTTCTAGACCAGTCCTGGTATTCGGTATGTCAGTACCGGAAGTTATCGCGAAGGCAACGTCCATTGGTTTCCTAAGCTTTTCCCCCGCGATTCGACTTTTCTTTGATATTTTTAGACTGCCTGGGCCTGCTTCCGTGACCGCTGAACCTGAGTAAAAGCTGGGAGCAGTGCTTTTCTTCCGCAATGCCGCATAGTTTATTGCCGTGTCTGATCCTCCCGGCTGTTTCGTTATATCTTCGTCAGAGCTGTTATCTGCCTGTCCGACCTTCTTCAAATTTTGGTTTGTCCTAGTAAGCCACTGACCTCCTCTCTTTGGGGAAGCAGGTGCGCTCCCGGAGATAGGAAATGATGTACTTGCGCCTGGAACTAATGATAGAGACGAAGTACGCTCACATCTGTGAAACAGACCGGTGATTGCACCGAGACCAAGAAACGACATGGCCTTCCGGCGTCTCGGAGAGCTTTGTTGACTACTATATGAGCTAGAAAAAGCTCCATGAGCATCTCTTCTCAACCCATTCGTGTTAGCATAATCCAAATGTAATGGCGCGCTAATAGAGGCCGGTAATCCCGCGCCATTGCTGATCATCTGATGATCTTGGCGCTTTGACGGAAGGCGCGTTTTCGGACCCGCCTTCTTTGGTGCCGTCTTCGCTACAGGAGAAGAATCTGAGAAGAGCTTGTTCTCAACCACTTCGTATATGCGTTCGTCGGTCTCATCATCACTACTACTCTCGGAATCGCCAATCGCCGCTGATGAAGTTTGTATGCGAGATGGAACATAATGGTCCTGCTCAGAGATGGCATGCGCAGGCGGCACGCTCAGCACAAACTGTGAGGAATCATCATGGATATCGGCTTCAGGTAAAGGACCGTGGCGAATATGACTCGAGGTACCAGAACTTATATGAAACTGCTCAGAAACCATGTCCGTCGAGAATATCTGTGATGCTGATTGTGAAGGAGCAAGGGAAGAAGAAAGATCAGAAGACGGCCGCGCATTAAAATCATGAGGATTCGGGAGTGGTTTTTGAGAGAGAACCCCGGAATGTTCTGAAAGAATTGATGGTAAGAATACACAAACAGCTTTGTAAATGATACAAGAGAGCGTACGAATCAAGCATTGAAAACAAAAACAAATAGAAAGAAGTGCAAGCAAAGTACGAGAGATAGCACGTCGACCTTTGAGAAGCAAAACCTATACATAAGGTGTGCTGTGACTTACCATCATTTCCGCGGACAACTGACCCGTCTAAAGCTTTCAGGCTAGCTTTCCCCGACTCAGCCCATTTCCATCCACACTCGACCAGTGCTTTACATCGCGCCTTCAAACCTCCTACCATTATGTTCTCTCGCATCTGAGCTAATATGTGTTCTTTTTCTGTCAAATGCGTCTCACAAGCTTGCAGCTCGTTCTGTGCGAGATTGAGCTTGGAGTTGCTGAATGACAAATGTTCGAGAGTAAGAGTTGAAGAAGAGAAACCAGCGGCACTTGGCGAACTGCTTGCTCCGGAAGACATGATAGATCGACGTTTGGGGTTATTAGATTTAGATGCTTTAATCAGGCGGTCTACACTAGTTTAAACCGCTTGGTTAGCATAAAGTTACCCAACCTCATCACGTGCAAAAAAGATACAACCACCTAACGTCGAGAAATCAAGGAACTGAAAATCATGATACTTACAGTATTTCCCTGTCTCGCGCAATGTTTCCGACCTCCTCTTCTACATCCTTGAGCGTCTTCAATTGTTCACACCATTCATCAACCGCTAAGACATAAGCTCTGAGTGCATCATGTGCCCCCACCAATGCGCCAGCGACAAAACCAATAGCTCGAGATGCAGGTGGCGGAGAAGCAGCAGCATAAGCAGAGAAGGACGATAGTGAAGCCTGCCCATAGTCAAGCTGAGAGTATAATGATCGAACGTAGTCTTTTTCGTGAGAAAGCAGATTCGACAAAAGACGTGAGTCTGCCGGCCGGTGGAGCATCAAGGTTACTGTGTAAGTTCTCTACGAGTCTTGAGTGCGGTTTAAGTATCTTGAATACGATTTTAAGATCCTAGAAGACGAGTACAGGATGAACACATGGAAAGCTGGTGCTTGCCGAAAAGAAAGTGCACGTTGAGGCTGGTTGTTGTCGTTGAGGCGCGTGTCCTCAGGGCTGACCCGCGTGTATGACGTAATACATCCGATCGCTGTCTGCAAATACTGCAGATGACAAAGATATCTTATGCGCCAGTAGTTATAATTTATGTCTGATAGTCAAAGGTCTATCTGTCTAACGTCACATCGCTCCTCTGAAAACAAGCAGCCAATAAACATAAATGACAGCAATGCTATTGCGTGGTGCGAACAATTATCACTGTTTTTTTTGCACCTGCCGATTTACAAGCCCTTTCATTTGCAATTAAAACGAAAGGATTTCGCTGAGAATTGAGTGAGCTACAGGTGACAACTCATTTTTCGCAAAATCGCATCGTGCTAAGATATATGAAAACAGTAATATTGTAATCCTCGCAGCTCGCCCAGATTTACAGTGTGTCGGAAAACCTTGTCAATATTAATGCGCGCAAAAAAGGCAAGACGCGTCGTGCAATTGCCAAAAACATCACAAACAAGTTGTGCGGTCGATCAGTTTTGTAAAATATATCAAAATAAGTCTTCTAATCTCATGCTGCTGTTAGGCCTGTATCCTAGGTTAAGGATGCGAAACGCGCGTCTTTGCTCAAAGAAAGGTCAAATTTCCTTTTCACGAACAAGTTTTTTNAATTTTATCATTTTTTGTCTCCATTGACAAGGTTTTCCGAAAACGCTTAAACCACCTTGAGACGCCGAAGATGGTTCTTGAATATCTAAGAAATTGATCAACTTGAGGATATAAATCTTGCAACCGAAACCTAGCAGTACTGTTGCAAATTGCTGGAAGCACACACAAATTCTCAGCTGCGAGAAGAAATCATTAATTTCTTGCTCTCTCCATGCATCCTTCGATACAGGCACGCGTGCTGCACACGCTGTATAATTGCTACTCTAGAACGTGGTCCTAGTCATATCAATCAATCTGTAGGTACGTTCAGGACGCCAGAGTAACGCAGCAAGTTGCCCGCCGCTGTCCACGCGGAATTGACCTCCATTTTCCCCGGGTTTCAAGGGCTGCGAGCAGCTCTTCAGCGACAGCGAATGCGATCCAGCGGTCAGGGACTTTACTGTTTGCTAGATCTCCCCCCNATCATCTCGTGCGTTGGTGATATCCACAGTACGTTGCTGTTGTCCTGATTCAAGAATACCTGCTTCGTCTGGGGTAGTCGGGCCTCAAAGACGTATTCAAAACTTTCTTTCGCAGCCATCTGAAGCGCCCGGCTGTCCCTCTCACTGACTACAGCATCAATGAACCGCTGAGTATACCATTGACACTGTGAGCTAAACACTTCCTTGCTTTCTTCTTATATACTCATCTTCGTCTCTCAGCTTGCATTTTTTACATCATCCATAATCCATAAAACCTGTCACCCCCGAGTCTCATAGAAATATAGTTATATATATCCCTTGGCGTCAAGGTAAGCTGCGATGATGCGAACGCAATCATTGATGCCCGTTTCCCCAGTCTTGATGTGAATCTCTGGATTCTCGGGTTCTTCATACGGCGCCGATATACCTGTAAAATCTACGAGTGGAGAATATTAGCTACGTTCTGGTAGTAGAGAATGTCTGGCCTACCCTTGATCTCTCCCGCGCGTGCTTTTTTNATATAGTCCTTTCGGGTCGCGCGCTTCCACGACGCTAAGAGGCGCGTCAATGAAAACCTCCAGAAAATCAACCCCACCTTGCGTGTGGAGTCTTCGTGCCGTCGCGCGGTCGGCACGGTACGGCGAAATAAATGCCGTGATGCAGATGCATGTAGCATCGGCGAAGAGCTTCGCAACCTACGTGTGGGCAAAATGTGTTCCAACGCTCATTATTTCACAAGCCATGCTATTGTGGCATATTACGCACCTCGCCTATGCGGCGGATGTTCTCGTTGCGAGACTTTTCATCAAATCCTAGATCCTTGTTCAGACCAAAGCGGACGTTGTCCCCGTCAAGTCTGTACGAAAATTTCCTGAGATGCAGGAGGTGCTGCTCGAGCGCACAAGCGATGGTCGACTAAAAAAAANTGATATCAAGTCGATTTCTGACTTCTTTGTTGCAGATAGCACACCTTTCCGCTGGCACTGAGGCCCGTAAGCCAGATTGTAACACCTTTCTGTTTCAAGAGCTCTATGCGTTCTGTGGAATCGACTGATCCTGAAGAACGAATGGATGAGAGAAGCACGCAAAAGCACGATAGTAGAGGGATCACCTGCGTGGAATGTGATATTAGATGCCATCCCTGTGACCACTTGAAGTACAAAACATTATCAGTTGGCATTGCACTTACAGACGATGGTACAATTCTTGCTCTTGCTCACTGCCGCACCCTATGTGTTTAACAAGCTGAGTAAGCAGCTTATAAAATCGGTGCTAACCCAAGTCAACCCTGATTGCCTTTTCAGTGTCACCGTGTCAACTGTAAACAAACATCACATCATGTCAGTTCATGCATGAGGAAATCCTAGTCTGACATAAGTTGTGTGGTTGTAAAGTTGAGAGAGTGGAGTTCACTGTGAGGTTTGGCAGGCTCACAACTTGCAGCACACAATGACCTGAGTCCAATGGATGAGTGCAAAAGATAAGGAGCACTCAGCCATGGACTCTGCTGCTTTAACACCAACATTATATAATCAAGGTTGAATGTTCAACTCCCAGTCAGGGAAAAATAAATAAAGGTCAAAATGATAAAAGGCAAATATAATGAAGTGACAGGATCATATAAATCCAATACTCCCACCTGATCTGACACTTCTGTCAATCATATAATCCTAACATCCCACGCATCTCAACCACCTTCAGACGTCCAAGTGCCTTGGTCATTATGTCAGCTGGCATTGACTTGGTAGGCA
>SGPK01000149.1:0-49638 GCA_004802695.1 Phellinidium pouzarii
TAATGATCAAATGAACATCACACATCCCAATGGAACACACGGGGGTACAGCAACCAAGGTCAGACACCTCTATGAGTTTGCAGCCACAAATCCAACTGCAGCAGACACAAACACGCTTGCACTTGCAGCAAAACCAACACGATCCCTGAATAATTGGCACCATATTTTAGCACATACACCTACAGATATTATCAAGAAAATGTTTGATCAAAATGTGAGGTTTGGCAGCCTCACAACTTGCAGCAGACAAAGACCTGAGTCCAATGGATGAGTGCAAAAGATGTTTATTAACAAAATAATACATGCCTGAGTCCAATGGATGAGTGCAAAAGATAAGGAGCACTCAGCCATGGACTCTGCCGCTTCAACACCAACATTATATAATCAAGGTTGAGTGTTCAACTCCCAGTCAGGGAAAAATAAATAAAGGTCAAAATGATAAAAGGCAAATACAATGAAGTGACAGGATCATATAAATCCAATACTCCCACCTGATCTGACACTTCTGTCAATCATATAACCCCAACATCCCACACATCTCCACCACCTTCAGACGTCCAAGTGCCTTGGTCATTATGTCAGCTGGCATTGACTTGGTAGGCAAGTATTTAATGTCAATATCCCCAGCCTCAACCACATCTCTTAGCCAATAATGCCGCAAGTCCAAGTGCTTCATTCTCCCATGGTGTTCAGGATTCCTGGCTACAGCTAGTGCTGACTGGTTGTCCACATAAAGAGTAGAGGGTCCAGTGAACTCATATCCAAATTCACTGAGTAAGTTGCGCAACCAAATAATTTCTTGACCAGACTGAACAGCAGAGATGTATTCTGCTTCAGTGGTGGACAATGTCACTATGGTCTGCAACCGACTAGCCCAGCTGATAGCTCCAGTACCCATCTTCACCACCATTCCACTTGTAGACCGCCTGTTGTCCTCATCACCTCCATGATCAGCATCAGAGAATGTAGTGAACAACTCAGGTGCATGGGGATCAGGTGTATAAGTCAACTTCATGTCCTTGGTACCTTGAAGGTAACGACACAAGTGCTTAGCAGCTTTCCAGTGACTAGGGCCAGGATTGGAACTGAAACGCGCAAGGACTCCCACCGCATAGGATATGTCTGGACGAGTGGCAACAGCCAAGTACATCAGAGCACCAACTAACTGCCTGTAAGGGACAGTCTTCATGAATGCAATCTCTTCAGCATCCTTGGGAGCCATTGCCTTGCTGAGCCTATGACCATCAGGAAGGGGAGTGGTGACTGTAGTGCAGTTGCTCATCTCAAAGCGCTCAAGAATGTCAATGATGTACTGGCGCTGGGATAGAGATAACAAGCGCTTGGAGCGATCTCTTTCAACTCTAACTCCCAATAAGAATGAGGTGGGCCCTAGGTCATGCAGCTTGAAGTGCTTCTCCAGTTCTTCCTTCACAAATAGGTATTGGTCCTTGGACTTTGCAGCAATGGTCATGTCATCCACATAGACAGGAATGATAATGCGCACATCCTCTCTGCGATAGACCCATATGCTGTTGTCACAGCGCACCAATGTGAATCCCATACCCTTCAGCACAGAATCAAGTTTCTTGTGCCACTGGCGTCCTGCTTGCTTGAGACCATAGATGGCTTTGACTAGCTTAAGCACAAATCCAGCTCCATAATACTCCTCAAATCCTTCAGGCTGGTCCATGTACACATCATGATCCAAGTCACCATTAAGGAAAGCAGTGGAGATGTCAATGCTGTAGAGCTCCAGGTCTTCAAGTGCAGCCAAGGCAAGTATTGCACGCAGTGCAGCCCATTTAGCAGTAGGGGCAAACACTTGTGAAAACTCTAAGCCAGGGCACTGTGAGAAGCCCTTTGCAACCAGCCTAGCCTTGTACCTGTCCACTGATCCATCTGCTTTGCGCTTGAGTTTGAACACCCATCGACAACCAATTGTCTTTCTGTCTGAAGGTAGTCTAACTGGTGTGAATGTGCCATTCTCAACTAAGCTGATGAATTCCTCCATGGCTGCCTGCTCCCAGAGATGGGCATCAGGCCTTCCTCTTATGTCCTTCCACTGATAAGGCTCTGGACCATATTGCTTGCACACTTCTGCAGAGAAGACATGCTCAAAGTGATTTGTTGACTTGAGGACATAATCAAATGCATCTTCAAAAGCAATGTACTGATCTTCAAGACCTGCATTAGCTCCAAAGTCCATAAGGCCAGTGAACATGAGTGCTTCAGCCTGCATTTCATCCTCAGACATCAAGTCCAGTTCATCTCTATCCTCTTCATCACTCTGCTGCACTTGCACAGGCTCTGTGTCAGATACAGGAGCTGGCTGTGGAGCTGGATGTATCTCAGGTGCAGGTCTGGGAATGCGCCGACTATTGGATTTATATGATCCTGTCACTTCATTGTATTTGCCTTTTATCATTTTGACCTTTATTTANTTTTTCCCTGACTGGGAGTTGAACACTCAACCTTGATTATATAATGTTGGTGTTGAAGCGGCAGAGTCCATGGCTGAGTGCTCCTTATCTTTTGCACTCATCCATTGGACTCAGGCATGTATTATTTTGTTAATAAATATCTTTTGCACTCATCCATTGGACTCAGGTCTTTGTCTGCTGCAAGTTGTGAGGCTGCCAAACCTCACAAATCAAAAGATCGGCATGATTGACAAATGACTTCTAACACTGGGAGGGCTACAAGCTGGANTTTTTTGATTTTGTCCTCAAAGTGCCAGAACAGCAGGACTAGNAGTGCTGTTCTGGCACTTTGAGGACAAAATCAAAAAATCCAGCTTGTAGCCCTCCCAACCCCATATCCTCTGGGCATTTACCACTTTATATCATGTCAATCCAGCCAGAATTGAGCTCAAAAAATCTGTTTGTAAATTCTCTATGTTACACTGCACACATGGCTAATCAGATTTAATACTTCACTTAAAAGTTGGACTAATCAAATTTACAACTTCACTACAAAATTGGACTAATTGAATTTATTACTTTGTAGCAAAAGGTCGGACTGATCATATCTAATACCTTACTACTAGAAGGCACTTGAAGAGACTATCAAACTGTATAATTCAAGGAAACAGATTTAATTAGAGTGTAAAATAACATAGAGAAACATTAATTCACACTATATAGAGCTTGTATATATCTAATCTACCTACCAATTTTTTTTTTGTTTCATCAACCCAGTGAATAGTGGCTGAATTGTGTTCAGTTGGGCTTTGCCACCGAGATTTCTTGATTTGGTATGTGCCGATCATTTGTCAGATTACAAAGCCTGCACACTTTTTTGGCAGGGATTGCCTCCCCCCATTTATAATATTATATTCTCAGTGACACAAAAGGCACGTGATTAGTGATGCGGCCAATACTTTGTCACTGTCACAAAAGATGGCAGACAGCATACGCGTAAGCGTAATGTCACTCATCGCGGACTTGGAACTGGACTCAATGTACGAGAGTGGTCAAAATACACTATCCGGCGGTTCACTCTCATATTCATCGCCGTTGAACTCTACGATGGCTCAAGAACGGTCGAGAGTGGCACTTGGCTCACCTCAAGTTTCCGGGCACGGTGTGGCTAGTACAACGTACTCCTTCAGTCCTAATGTCGGACCTAGTGTACCTGCGAGCTATGGAGGTGTTGGTCAGACACTAAACGATTCTCTAGCGCAATCTAGGCCTCAATATCAACCAGGATATCTCTTGGTGAGCCTTTCTCGAGGTGTACAATGTATGAACTTTAACTTCTGGTTGTATATCGATGGGAATCAATGGAACGTAGTCGCTTGCTCAAAGTCAAGTGCGAGAATCTACCAATGAAAGCATTCTTGTCGTAGTGCTGATCTATACTATTTAGAATGTACAAGCGGCTGGTCAACGTCACGAAGAGACTCATCTCATACCCACAAGAGCGAAAATGAACCCGACATTTCCTCGGAACACCTCTTCCGATTTTGGTTCAGAGTCTATGTTTGAAAACACGTCGAAGTGTGTTTCTCAATAGACTCGATTTTTAGCTTATGTAGTATTAATTTGCAACTTATTGAATAAGGCACCGTCACCGAGATGCTGCAGACGACGAGGACGGGCCTCCAACGTCATCCGTTGTCGACATTGTGAACGATGTTCATACAGATTCTTATAAGCTTAAACCTCATGTACGCCCTATAATTAACTTTCAGAAGAAGTTTGCATTGACTTCTTCATCAGAATTTCTCTACTCCAGCCCGTTCAGTTTCTGTTCATAGAATCTCTTCACCCTCACCTTCCGTCTCGCACCAAATCCTATCTGTCATTGTTTTTGGTTACCCTCCATCGAGGTACTCGTCTACTGCGGCTCACTTCCAGTCTGTCGGAGATGGTGGTACTACTGAGCCTGAACTCAGTTTCGATGTCGAAAATGCTTTCAAAATAGGTTACAAACAACCATGGGAAGCTGCGAGAGCGTGGCGAAGAAACGGGGAAATTATCAGTGGTGAAGGTGGCAGATGGATGGTGGGAGTGAAATGGGCGGTGAGTACCACATGAATTACTGGCGTAGGAGTTTGAATTTGTGACTTCGTTTTTTCTGCCTAGGACCCGCTAGTTGCCGAACAGGTTTTGGGTCCAGGAGCGAAAATTCTCAGTGATCCATCATTGATTCTAGGTCCTGAAACCCCTCCGTTGTCATCCTCGGAAGATATGGACGTCTCTCCAGACCGAGCCTCTTCATCGCTTCAGCATGTCGTTGCAACTCAGCGAGATTCAGCGTCTATAATCGGTACGCCTATCAAACTCGCGCCATCTGCGTCCGCTTTCCGTAAAGCAGCGCCCAAACTTAGCAGGAAAGACGCGCCAGTCCGAATACAGACGGTATCTACTGATTCGCCTGAAAAAGGGATGTTTGGACAGGTTTCTGATCTCATATTCGGATGGTGATATAGATAGATTATTGGCCTTCCGCTTGTGACTCTGCATGATTTAAAAGTTACAGTGATTTTCATTATTATGTGGAATCGCACTTGCGTTCGAATCCGAGCCAAGATAAAGGCAAACTTAAGCTTATGCCAGGCTTCAGCCTTGTTTGGCAGAATAATTTTAAACTTCTGGTAAGTCAGCATAGAAGGGTACTTTGAGTAGACACAACCACCTGCAAGTAGTGTTGTTGGCAGAACTTGCCAGTTTGGCCATTCTGCCAAGGGTTTTGCCAGCATGGCAGAACTAAGCTGGAAATTTGTAGGCGGCAGAACCTGGCAGAACTCAAATTTGGTTACCCAGGTAATGATATAATATTTAGAAAGAAGTGTAATATAAACTTCTAATGTATTACCACTGCAAATCATACATTTGATAATCTGCATTACGCAATGAATTTTCACATTTTCAGCAACACCCAGGCTGTTTCTTCAACCATTCTGCTTGCTCATGACATCTGAAGGGAATCCAGTAAAGCGAGTGAGACGAGTCGGCACACAGAACATTTGCACCGATGCGAATGTTTTATTCGAGACAATAATACATGATATTTATACTATTTTGCTGCCCAACATAGGGGCCTTTTCTGAGATATTAGAATAAGAAATAAACAATCATAAACCGAAAGATAAACCAATAAACATGAGAGCCACTTCGCGGACTCTCCTATATGTTCTTGTACCCGCCCGAGACACGGAAACGTCACAGGCAGATATGCGGGACTGTCATCGGCAGCTCCACCAGCTCCACCTGTCAGCCATCTGATGGCCTGCCAGTTTGTACTCCAACACTCCCCCTCAAACTGTGTGGAGGCCAAGGGTGGCCGCAAAGTGCTTCATCTTGAGCGAGGGGAGCACTTTTGTTAGCACATCTGCAATCATGTCCCTGGTGGGACAGTAAACAAGGCGGATGGCGCCTTTTCACAGATCCATCACAGGAAGTGGTAGCACATGTCAATGTGCTTCGTTTGGGCGTGGAATTGATGGTCTTTGGTGAGAGCAATAGCAGATTGATTATTGGAGAAGATGGTTGTTGGCCCTGCAATAGGTTCGAAGAGCTGGCTGAGCCATAGGGCCTCTTTTGCTGTGTGCGTTGTAGCGACATATTCACTCTCAGTTGTTGAGAGTGAAACAATCTCCTGTCATTTAGAAAACTAAGAGACTGCACCACCATCAATCAAAAAAGCATTACCTGAGATTGCATGCCGGTCCTCCTGCATACTCCCATCCGCATCACCATATCCCTTCAGAAATCCATTCTCCACACCTCCATAAGTGAGCCATAGGCTCTTCATCCCATTGAGGTACCGGAATATGCGCTTGACCACGTTCCAGTGAGCAGGGCCTGGGTTTGATGAAAAATGCAACAGTAGCATTATCGCAAATGCTATGTCCGGGCGTGTGGCAAGTCCAATGTACATCAGGGATCCGACAGCCTTGCGGTATGGTACATTGCACATTTCTGCTGTTTCTTCTGTGGTCTGCAGCACCTGTGAGCTGTGAAGCTGTGTGTTGACCTCCATTGGGGTTGATACTGGCTTAAGATCCTGGAGGTTGAATCTGCGCAGGATCAAATTGATGTAAGCTGTCTGTGACAGAGCAATTGTCTTTGCATTGCGGTTGCATTTGATCTCGAGGCCTAGCAGCCAATGTGCAGGTCCCAGGTCAGTGATGTTGACATGTTTCTTGAGTGCAGACTTGAACTCATTGATTTGTGCTGTTGTGGTTGCTGCAATTGTGCAGTCGTCGACATGGATAACAATGACAATGAGTTTCTCGGCATTGTGTCTAAAAAAGGCACCTTGATTGACATCACAGCATGTGAAGCCAATTTGATCCACAAGGATTCACGTGATCTTCTGGTACCATTTTCGGCCAGACTGTTTTCAAGCCATACAGTGGCATTCTCAGTCTCATCACTCCACTACCAGCTGGTGCATATCCAGGTGGCATATGTATGAAGATCACTTCACCATTGTCAAGGTCTCCATTGAGGTAAGCACNTTTTTATGTCGAGCTGTTCGAGTTCTAGGTCCAGTTGTGCAGCCATTGCAAGAACTGTTCGGATGGTTGCAAGCTTAGCCACCAAAGCATAGGTATCAAAATAATCAACACCCGGCACCTGGCTGAATCCCTGGGCAACAAGATGAGCCTTGTAGCGTATGGGCTTCCTGGCTGCATCCTTCTTTATTTTGAAGACCCATTTGGAGCTGACAATATTGGCTCCCAGAGGTGCATCACAAACTGTCCATGTTCCGGCATCCTCAAGCGCCTTTAGCTCCTCCTTCACAGCCGCCTCCCACATCCGCCACTCTGGCAGGTGCTTTGCCTCAGCCAGGGTGTGTGGCTCTACTCCTTCAGCATCGCCCATGGCAGCCAAGAGTCCATACTCGTGGTGGCCATCTTCCTCTTCTCTTTCAGGGGCTGCTGCGCCTGCAGGATTGGTGCTACTCCTGTCACCTACATCCTTGGTACGCTCATCAGTGTCAGTGCTGATGGCATTCAGCTGCATTCCACGAGGGAGGGCACCATCACGTGCCCAGTGTGTCTGCACTCCTTCCCTGGCTTGGATGTGTTGGATGTATGCAGATGGTTTTAGAATTCACTGCAGATGTGCAGCTGTGGTTTTGGCAGGTTTGACAGGTATGGAAATAGGGAATTCAGTGACAATGGGGGTAGAACTTGGTGTGTTCTTGTTGTGTTCTTTTTCCTTGTTCGTTTTGCTAATTTTGTGCTGTACAGGCTGGGGTACAGGCTGGGGTACTGAACGCTCCCCCTCAAAACAAACTGTTGTGTTGTCAAGTCCATGGCTATTGTTGGAACCACCAAAGTAGATGCTGTGTTCAACTGAGATTGAACGAGTGTCAGGCCAGTAAATACAGCTCCCATTTGATGTTGTGTCAAAACCAACCCAGCACCCTTCCCGAGCGCATGGATCAAGTTTCAAGCGTGTACTATCATCTACCCAGATGCTGTACCAGTGGCTGTGCCACTGGCCATTGATCTCGTCTTTGTGACAGCATATTGTGAGGGCCTATCGCTTTGCAACAGGACAGTGTGAAGCTGTATCACACTGGACAGGCACATGACACACCCATCAGAGTCTTCACGAACGATCATTGACATGAAGACAAGTTAGTGATCAGTATCAATCTGACATCAGACAGAGAGCCATATGGAGATGTTAGCAGGATGGTATTTAGAGAGTCAGCCAGTAGCATAGTGGAGGGGAGTTCCCTTCAGTGTAGCAATCCCCTGTCATTTGTATTGCACACAAGAATCCATCTCTCAGTTGTCTTTGCTTCAGTCTTCCTCTTTGTTTCACTTTGCACCACCCTGCATGAAGTAGCTGTCTCAATCCAGGTATAGATCAGCCAGTTCAAAGCACCTCTGGCATATCTGAAGGTGTGTGGTAGTGTCTCAAACTGATTGATCTGCTCTCCTGCACTAGAGACATGAACAATCTTCATCTGGGATGGACATAGCATTTCTTGATGATTTCCTGCTCCCCCAGGTTACAATCTTGTTCAACACATGAACCCCATTTGTGGAGACCATTGAGGTCAGGTTTCTTTCCTGTCATTGCCTCATAAGGTGTCATACCTTTCAGTGCCTTTGTAGGGGATCAGTTCTTCAACCAAACAGCGTGCTTGGTGCACTCGGCCCAGAGGAACTTTGGTAGGCTGCTAGCATGCAGCATAGCACAGAGACGCTCAAGGATCATGTGGTTAAGTCATTCAGCGACACCATTGTGCTCAGGTGTATCATGAACAGTGAGTTTCTGTTCAGTTCCTTTAGTGTTTAAATGCATGACAAACTCTTTGTCAGTATATTTGCCACCACAATCAGAATGAAGGACTTTAACTTTGGCCTTGTGTTGTGTTCCAGCCCACTGCTCAAATGCCCTGTAGGCTTTGATGCAGTTGGATTTCTTCTGAAGAACATGCAGTACCATCATGCACATAGCATCGTCTGTGAAAGTCACATAATAGTGCTTACCGCTGAGGGAGCATACTGGAGCAGGTCCCCATAAATCTGTGTGGATTTCTTCACCAAATTCTGTTGCTCATTCACCTAGCTTCTCTTTTCGTATCTCCTTGTGGGTTGCTTTCCCATAAACACAGGAGTTGCAAAATGTCGGTGGTGGTACTGTAGTGTCAAGCTTGATGCCAGTGATGTAACTGTGCTTTACAAGCTTTTCCACTGTCGCTGGGGAGATGTGGCCAAGGCATGCATGCAGGTCCTGAAGAGTGTCAACTTCTTCAGCGACGTTCATGCTGTCTTCAAGCTCAGGAGCTTCATGTGTGAAATGGTACAGTCCCCATTTGGACTTTGTTATTTTGCCAACCTTAAGTCTGTCAGCATCATGGATGATACACTTCCCATTTGTGAAAGCAGTGCTGTATCCAGCCATGTCTAGCGCCTCCACAGAAAGTAGGGTGTAACCAACTTCAGGTGAGTACAGTGTGGCTTGTAACATCATCTGGGTCTCACTCCCACCATTTGGGAGGTTGATTTGAAGCTCCCCCTCACCAATGGCATGGAAGGGGGCCTTATTCGCAGCTGTCAAGGCTTTTGGTGTAATTGTGCAGAATGAAACAAAGTCTCTGCAGTATGGTGTAATGTGCCTAGTGCACCCTGAATCAACAATCATGCAACAGACAGCACTATCAGGCATTTCATCAATTTGAGTAGTCACCTTTGCAACAATTTAGTCATCATCATCTGACCACTCCTCATTTGACATTGCAGAAAGGGCCCATTCCCCCTCTGAATCTGAGTCAACAGCTGCATTGGCAGACTCATTCTTCTTTGTTTGGGTATTTCCACCATTTGTGTGCTCCTTTGCACTGGTGAAACCCTTTGCATCACTGTTAGAGGAATTTCTATCCTTTTGTGGTGATCGGCAGAACCTCAAAATATGCCCAATCTTGTTGCAGTTGAAACACTTTCTGGTGTCTCTCTGCTTCATTTTATTTGTCATTGCTGCTAGGGCTGTATCCCTGTCATTGAAATGACTAGCTTTCGTGTTTGGGTTCAGGTTCAAATTTGTGTGCACATTCTGTTGGGATGCACATTCTCATTTAAGGCAATTGGCCTCATTTGAAATAATATGGATGAGGATATCAGGATCAATGCTACAAATTGTCCTGATCTGTTGGGAGGTCAGTGCCACACCAGTGAACAAAGCCATGTTCCTGGCATTGAGCTTGGAGGCTGTAATTTGAGCTGAAGCAAACTTGCTCAGTTTGGCAGGGATTGAGTTGATGATTGTAGACCTGAAATCCTGGTTGGGGACATCAACACCTGACTGAGTGAGCATCTCACATTGCTGGCAAAGTTTGGACAAGAATTTGCAAACATCAGCACCCTTCAGACATTTCATTGCCAGGAAATCAGTGCACAAGGAAGTCCATGCGTATATGGACTTATCAGTGAACTCCAGTTCAATGGCAGCCCATTGGTGTGTGACTGGCCAAAATCTTTGTACTTGGACAAGGACTGTGTCCAGGATGTGTTGTGATAGCAGGTACTGTGCCATCACCTCATAGTGTGGCGGGTTATGAATCACTTAAGGGTTCTGACCCAAAATNAAAAAAATCATTACATTTACACTATTTAAATGACTACAGATGGGTATATTAGCATCTTGTGAGTTATTATAAGGCTTTATTATCACAAAATATGCTCAAGTAAATATTTGAGAGAATTTATGTGAGGGAGGTACTGAATCACAGATTTTGTAGTTGTGAATTACTGTGGGAACTTTAAAGTGAGTGTCATATCAATGAGTAGATCTGCCATCTCAAGCTTCATACAACTCTAACAACTCTGGGTCTCACAGAATTGCATCCAGTAATGCATGAGCTCAACATTATGCATGCTAACAGACTCACAAAATGCTGGCTGTGGCCATGACTGAGGACAAGACAAGTTGTCATGTGCAGAGGCATCTTCTGGGCAATTTTCAGCTGGTACTGCATCTGTTAGGGTGTTGGCTAGTCTAGGGTGAGTGTTCTCCTTTTCACTAGGAGGTTCAGGAGCTGATTTCTGTGTTCTTTTGTGCACCTTTTGCTTTTTTGTTTTTGCAGCTGCCTCCTTCAAAGTCTTTGCATCTTCTATCTCTGCTTCTATCTTGGCTTTGGTTGCTATCATCTCTGCCTCTTTCTGGATTCTCACTGCCTAGCTCACTGCCTCCTTCTGTGTCTTTTCTGCTTCCCTCTCTGAGTCNTTTTTTGCCTTTTGAGTTGCTTTCTCTGCTTCCTTCCATGCCTTTTCAGCCACCCACATATCTATCCATTCAGTATCTCTCCTTTCTTTCTCCTTCTGTAATTCCTGCTTTGGTTTCTCTTCAAGCCTCTTTGTAATATTCTTAATCAATGGACTAAACATGTGCATACATTGAGTATAGTGTTGTTCATTCTTACAGTTCAGTTGAGCCCTTAGTATCTCCCTCAATTTTTGGCTAGATGGCTTCAGATACTCTGTACTTACAGGTATGATAGCAATAAACAAGCATATTTAGCATTTTTATAAATTTATTTTGAACTTGTCTCAGAAAATTTTTCAAAAAGCCATCTTGCATGCTCTCCAGAAGACTTTGCAGTGATGAGCTTGACTTCAAACCTGAGCTTCTTTACCTCACCCAAAACTTACAAAAAAAAACAGGTAACAATAATAGCTTATGCACCTATATGCTGGAAATTTTTCAAATCATAAATATGAGTGGAAGTGCTGGAATACAATGGTGTAGGAAATTGTGGTTGTGTGAACATTAGCAAAATTCAAAAAACACTTCTTGTTGCAATTGCAAGCACTGTATCATTTCTATTTTTTGTCAGAGAGCCATGAAATTTTCAAGCTTCACTTTAGATACCATATTCTATATCTATACCAAATTTTAGAATATCTAGACATCCCGTTTGTGAGGTACATATATTTTGATTCATTACTACGAACAATTCATGACCCGCCACACTACAGTACTTACTGCTGTTCCCACGGACGCGGGCGGTTGCGTCTACTCAAACTGGCTAGTTCTGCCCACACCCCCACGTAACGCGCTCGTAACGCGAACACGTGATGATAAAGTCTCTGAGTGTTAGACTTCAAGAAGGTAAATGACTGCTCCTTAGTTCTATCTGTCTTGTACATTCAAGCAATACACTCACTCGCCAATACCTCCAGGATATTGATTGTGGTTATCGACCTGGAGCCTATCTCAGTCCGGCATCAGCTAGTATCTGACGGATAGTCTGCACACACTGGATGGCTACTTTGCAGGAACTGGTTTCGGCTCGCCCTGGTTCTCGATCACATTCTAGAGCTTCATCGCGAGACTCCATTCGCTCCTTTCGTGACCCCAGTCCATCCTTTTCTAATGATGATCCCGGTAAGTCGACAGTGCCACTCCGTTATTCTGTGGATAACCTTATCTATGCCATACTTCAGTTTCTATTCGTAATCATATGTCCACTTTGAAGCATACTATTAGACATCAACAAGCACAGTTACACACCCTTGAAAGCGTCTTGCAGCGCTCGTCTCTTCCGACACTCGGCTCGAACAAAATAACGGCAAATTCTCCTTCTAGCTCATCTAGGGACTTTGCCTCTTCGCCTTTACCGTCTTCATACATTGGACTGGGCCACACATCGAGGGCGCAACGTCGGAACTCAAGCTTTGAAGTACTGCAGGGATTGGCCGGTCCGGAGTCCTTTTTACCTTTGCCGAAGAAAGATGTAGGACCTATTCGATCGGATGATATCCAGGAGGGTGTACCGGCAGACTTCGCGGCGAGTTTGACGAGTTCCGAGAATCACAGTAGGCGCTCATCGAGCCCAACACGTACCTTAAGTCGTATGTATACATCTCCGATTCATATTCAATACGGCCAACTTTGCGTATGACTAAGTTAACCGTTCGATTACAGGAATACCTGTGGCTTCAGTAGGTACGACAGCACACTGCTTTTCTTTGTTATTTGTTCAGTCTCAATTATGTCGAAGGGCATGCTCGAACGCTTGCCGAAGATGGCCAACCTGCTCGTTCACCAAAGTCCATGTCCTTTGACACTCAAAATGGTGCTTCTCATGTGCCAGACACTCTTATGATGTCCTCGTCATCGTTACAGTTACCCCCGTCTCCAGGGCGGCGCATGTCATTCGGAGCTAGCGGGGGCAATACTACCAAAGTCTTAGCAGACCTGCAGGCCGGCGTCATTAATGCAAAAAACGCTTTGGAGAATACAAAGGCTCAACTAAGATTGAGCCAGAGGACTGTTGCTCAGCTAACTCGGCAAACGGAAGATTTGAAGGATGGAAGAGAGAGATTGCTACTAGAGAATGAGGGTTTGAACAATGTCGTTGCCAGGAAGGAGCGTTTGTTACAAGAAGCAAGTATTATGTGTCTTTTTACTCTCATTATAGGTAGCTGACTGCTAAACTTTAGGTCCTAGATCGAGCTCGCAAATCTGAGGCAGAAGCGGCTTTACTGAAAGCACAACTCAAGAGCGAGGCAGTAAATTCAAAACGAGTAGTTCGTGAAATGGAGACCCAGGTACAGCAGTCGACGACAGTGTCCCAGAAATCTGAGAGAGAATATGTCACTCTGCGTGACGGTATTAAACACCTATCAGAAGGATGGAAGCAGGACACGGCCAAACTGAAGAAGGAAATGCAGGAAAGAGAGGCGAAACTGCGAAAGGAAGCAGAGGATATTGGGAAAAAATATCAGAGACTTCTAGAGCAGATCGAGAAGGAGCGTAAGGCACGAAGTACCGTTGACCAACTTCGTTCAGAGGAAGAACGTGTGCGGGACGAGTGGACGCGTGCTTTCCGAATGCAGGTAGACGAATTGCGTGAGCGTATTCTTCTTTCTGAACAGGAGTCGACGATGGCTGGGAAAATAGCTCAGTAAGTCAATGTTCATATGAAATACACTTCTCTCCATAACATAAATGTGTCGTGTCTAGGGATGTCTCCAATCAGCTTCTGCGCTTACGAAGTCTCATTCGTGCTGTTGGTAAAGAGGATAGTGTTGATTGACTTTCCATGGGGTGCCTCGGAATAATATAGCTCGTGGATGCCCATTTTAATCGCTCGCTTTGATCTTGTTTATACATTTCCTTTGCATGTGTTTAAGTCGTAATAGTAATAACGATTGTTGACAGCTTCTTCCCGAGCCGAGCGAGTTTCACGCTCGCAGGACCATTCATGCCATTTCGTTTAGTGTTTGGGGCAGACTCAAATCACTGAGTTTGGCCGTTCTACCAGGCCGAACCCTGGCAAAACTATGTATTACCACTTCGGCTAAACGAGAAAACTTAATTTATGCTGAGATACATGTTTTATCTGATTTTGTACATTAAATTTTAGAATTTTTTAAAACCTTTATTAAGCTGCCTATTTTGATTATACTTGTCAGCAATTAATTATGTTCATGTAATAACTATCTTCCCAATTAGGAGTAAACCTTTATTTTCTGCTTGATATTGATAATTATCTAAATGAAGCAAATGAAACTGGAGGATCATCTCTAGATTTTTTGAAAGGCTCTCTAGATATATTATAATACTACCAGGTTTTGTCACTTGCATTTTGAGGATGAGTTCTGCTAAAACAGCTATAGCCATGGTAAAACTATAGGGTGATAAACTACCAAGTTCTGCCAACAACACTAATTTCATTACATCTATAACAACCCAAATCGACCCAAATCATGGCTATTATAGCAACTCTTGTTACTAAGTTAGTAATCAATATACAGCATCCTATCTTGCATCAGGAAAAACATTTACTATACTAGAAGTGATGAATTTGTATAGTACTTCATAGTACTCCATAGTCCCCACCAACACCTATGGAACCTAATGAGTCTATGTGGTCTATATAGACTGCATAGTTTCTATAGTAATGCAGGGAACTAGTATAGTGCATTACATCTTGGGAAAGAGATGATCCTACTGATGCATATATGCATGGAACTCATGAGTAATTGCACTGATCTTAGGTATATGGACACAATAAATTCAATTGCACCATAGGGATGTAAAATAATCCAAGTAATAGCCAAAAAGCAAAAACCCGCCCACTGACCAAAACTTGAAAATGGAGTGGTGGTATCTTCCCACACCTCAAATTAGATATGCAATAACTTGGATATGACAAGTAATACTATGTACATAAGTACATATTCTGTATTGTGTAGTTGCTTGATTACTTGATGATGAAACATATATAGTGTAGAATGTGCATATATGCATGATTAATAGTTTTAAAATTTCCATTTGAAATTATGGAAACTATATTAGACTGTATAGTGTACCCTATATAGTATGTATAGGACTGTATAGTTCTGGCATGCAACTATATAGTCTCACTAAAAGGGGACTAACAAAGGCAACTATGGAACTATGCAAACTATCTAGTGCTATATAGACATTGAAAATTTTCCTGATGGAGGACAGCATTCCTGCCTCTATTCTCATTCCCGCATGCGTTAACGCTGTTAAATGCCATAAATCATCGTTGACTAGTAATCCTATCTATGTCATTTCATTGGTGCCGGAGCCATATATGATGGTAGGGGTTTCGCTGCGAACCTTATGTGGGGTGCGCAAGCCGTCTGGGTGGGTACGCGTTTCGTTGCTAGCGTCGAAGCGGGAGCACCAAAAACCCACAAAGAAGCCGTTATTTTAGCCAGATATGACGACACATGAAGAACAATTTGTTTACACTGGTCGACCTCTTCGCGTTCGTCACACTCCATGTATTGAAGGCCGATGAGCTTTTGAACATGGTACAATACTTACATGCTGTGCCTATAGGGAAAGCAATTGGCAAATAGAAATCAAGGAGAACACGAAAGGCAAATTTCCTTACGAACATGAATCCGAAAAACATCCAGAAAAATCGCTGCAAGCACGGACTTGACTTGCTGGACAGGTTGCCGTGTAGATCCACGATGTTCGAAGCTGCCGAAGAATTGCAAAGGGGTACGTCGTATATCTCGATTAAGGCTAAGCTATAATACAGTACTATGGTGGAACCTCCAAAATAACATAGCCTTCGATGGACCCCCCAGGCTATGCTAGATGAGAGGTTATGCTAGTCTACTGGTATGCTATTTTAGAGGTTCCACTATACAAACTCTGCTGCACATTTTCTTTAATGCTTCATTCAAATCAATTTATTGCAAGAAAAATTCATGTGCTGCACAAAACCACTAATTCCAAGGAAAATTCATAATTACAAAAAATTAGAGTATAAAAAGTGGCAAAGAAAAGATAAACTATGCAACCGGAAATAGATGCTCTTTTTCATTCACGGTGCTGTTCATGGGTACAGCATCAGTTGAATACCCGCCCACATACTCATCTGTTAATCGACGCACGCCCGCCCGCATTTCCAGCGGATCATGGCTATCCAAGCTCATCCCTCGTATATTCACTTGATGATTCCCGAGCTCAGCATCAGTAGGATTTGGCGTTTCAGGCCGAGACGAAACAAAACCAGTCGAAGAAGTGGCCGTCATCTGTGATACAATTTGTTGATTGTGCGGATAATACGAGCGCCGATGCATTTTCTTGTAATCATAAGTCGTGAACCTTAATGTTGAATGAGTTGGCACGTCAAAACACCGAAATCTTATTAGACTTACTGTTCCTCCAACTGCCGCAATTCTATGCTTAAGTTATTGATGTCTTGATTAGCTTTACGTTTACGTGCTTTGAGTGGGTTATCTTCGAGTAACAACTCTTCAAGTTCATGAGTAGAATCAAAGTTGGCTTTGTTTGACTGAAATAAAATGCCATTTAGTCAGTTTTTATACGTAGACGTGGATATAGAAGCAGCGAAGCAACTCGCATCAGGAACGAAAGATGGTAATATTTCTTTCGCTTCTAAGGACTCCCAGTCCAAGCCGCTAAACCATGGATGCCTTTGCAAATCCTTGATACCATCCCCGTTAGGCCTACAACCTAAACGCTGATCTGTATTTCGAGTCAAGAGCTAGTATGCAAAGCATAAAAAGAGGACAAAAACGGATGAATACGAATTGCCACCATGTAATCGTCCTACGCACGTCTTTCAAAGCCATTTTCCCTTCCTTGCTGCACTTGCTATCCGAATCTTCTGGAAATCTAAGCGGATCGCGGCTGATTGCATGGGTAAGATCAGGATTGGTCTTCCCGCGAAATGGTCGTCTGCCAAAGACAAGCTCATATGCGCAGACGCCAAGTGACCACCAATCTATCATGTAGCTGTATCCCTTCTTTGCGAGTACCTCGGGCGCTGTTGTGTAGCAAGGCTGTTAACATTAAATCGAAGAAATATAACATGAAGCCTCGCCCATATATGCCAAGCTTCCTGCCACACCAGTCAGAAGCCGCCGTTCCGAGTAATGAACAGCAATATTGAAGTCTGTGATATGGGCATGACCACGTTCATCAAGAAGGATATTATCTGGCTTGAGATCTCTGAAGTCGTGGACATTGCAAAGTCAGAGGTACAGCCTGCAGTGTGTAATTGGAGACAAGTATACTCGTGCCCCCTGTCGGATATGAGTCTCAATCATCAGAGACCACTTACCGGTGAATTATCTTCTTCTCATGTAGGAAGGCTAATGCGGATCCCAGCTCAGCGACATATACACGAACTGCATCTTCTGATAACGAGCCCAGTCGTTCTAAATGGACTTAAATGCGAATGTAAGGTTGATTTGTGCAGTAACTTGAAAGAAGACTCACAACGAAGATCACCACCAAGCATGAGATCCAATACGAAAAAGCAATTCTCATCATCCTGGAAAGCATAGCGAAGGTTGACAATAAAAGGATGATCGACCTTGCAAATAGTCTTAGTATCTCAATGGTTGCTTCTTTCTAACAAGACGCTGACCTCTTCGAGCAATCTTCGCTCTTGAATTATGTTTGCTATGGCCTTCATTTTCAGGCATTTTGACTTGTTGATATACTTTAAGGCATACAGATCTCGCGTTTGCTTGTGCTGAACGACTCGAACCTAGCATTAAATGTCATTTAACATCCAGTGAATGACGTTGTCGCAAGGCTCACTTTCCCGAATGCACCCTTGCCTACACTCTTCAGAAGCAGGAAATGGAATAGGGTTACATCTCCTTCAAAGTCGACTTGCTGACGCGACAATGAAGGTCGATCCACGTATGATTAGTTTCGACCGACAAGCGGAAAGGTGGAGAAGCATGCACCTCAGGTCGACAGCACAAGAAGCCCATTTTTCGGATGCTATGAGAATACAGCCGCCACAGCGATACAAGGCAAAGCAAAAGCAAGAGAAGGGTATATCGACGAAAGCTTTAAGGGAGGAAAGGTCAGTGGCTAGCCGGTCGTGACCATCAGCTCATACTACCTAGCGAGCCCTTTTTTGGGGTACGCGAAGTCGGCAGTTCAGGCTCACAATGGCTACTGAACAAGTACACTTTTACTTTTATATAGTCTACAACTTCTCAACTTCTAGGAGTGAACAATGCGTACATAATAGAGCCTAAGAAAACCATTGCAGCTCCGGTAACTAGCTCATAGTCCCAACTACTTTTAAATAACCAGACACTAAGACAGAGACTGAAGGCCTTCCGCGTGGTTAACACTATATTCGTTGATACTGAGCTCACTCTCTTCACGATCGAAGTGAGCAGAAAAAATCAAAGAAGAAGGCTGACACTGACCGATGCTAGCTGATTGACACCAGAAACACACAAAAGCTGTGTAATTAGATTAACTGCAAACACCAAATAGGTCTTCGGAACACCTCGAGTAACCTCAGAAGATTCCTTGACAACCCGAAGGCCATCATAGATATCGCCGATCATGAAAAGGAATATAGGGAGAGATAAAAGATGCTGTGAACTTTCAGAACAGGTGCAAAAGAAAGTAAAATGATTTCATACCGTATAAAAAATGCCTTCCTTCCAGCAAGGTCCATATTTCATATATGTACGTTCTTGAAGGACTCCGAGAACACCCGTTAATAGGATTGATATAGTTAACATGAAAATTCCTATCATGTATTTTTGGTAGTCATCTAGTCCAACTGAAGCTGAAGATGATGGTTTAGATAGGGTCGCCAAAATCACACCAGTGGTCACTAAAAGCACAGACACCTTTTGTCGGCTTAGTCACTTGTAATAAGGAATGGGAAGAGCCAGCAACGTACGATTTGCGTAATAGAGTATCGTTTTTTCAAGAATATACTGCCAAGAAGCATGGAAACCGGAAGACCTTGACGACCATCAGTCAAGCTAGGCACTTCAGCAGAAAAAAGGCACACGCATTACCAGAAGACCGGAAGACGATTTGAAGTGTAAGAGGTACATTGTACGCAAAGGCTCGGTTGTTTAGCAAAGCACCAGTAGTAAGCGTGAGGACCTGTAAGAACCATTCACGAAGGGGGACTTGACGAGGCGAAAGGCGGGGCAAGAATATCAGTGGAGCTATATTCTTATCCCAAACTAAAAACTGAGGCAAAGCTTGGCAGGTGATGAACAACATTTGTCCAAAAGTGATGACGGACCCTAATACATTCAGGACAGATAATGTAGGAATACATGTGAAGAAAGAAACTGACCGAGAGAAGTACTTGTTTTTAACAACGCCTCAAAAGACCAAACATTCCTACCAGTAGTAGAATGAGGCGAATGAAGAAATCGCAATGACAAAAGCACGTACACACAACAGCCTCCAAAGACCAGAGATAGGACCAAAAAAAAGGTCAGAAACTGTTAAAGATATCCCATGTTTGATATCTCGAAATGCCTCCTTAGTCGTCATGTCAAGTACATCGAATTCTGCATTTTTCCCTGAACGTCGACGTATATCAGACTGCTCCAGCTTAACTGTCTGCATGAAGAGACGGGCTGGGATCAATTAAGCGTTAAAGGGGATATGCCGATGGTGGTGGTTTAAGATAACTACTTACTTATTAATTATTGTGACATGACGATTTCTGGACTGGACGCGGCGCGGCGCGGTGGCACGAAACTTCCTTCTCACCTCTCAGCCATGCTCAGGCCGCGACTGTCGCATCGCGTCCTCAATCTGTGCTTAACCATCCATAAACCTCGGGGTCTGCAGCTGGGCCGTCTGTGCTCGTTTCGTAACTCATCTCCGGTTAGTCGGCTTTCTCACAAATGTCTAGTGCCCATTCCTGCTCGCCATTCCTCCACTTCGCCGGAAGGGAAGAAGGGAGAAAAAACAAATGTTGAGACAACAAACTCAGAACGGGAAGACATCTACACAATCCCTAATGCGTTGACTTTGTCTCGTATTATGGCTTGTCCATTCCTTGGCTGGTACATATTAGACGGAAATTTCTCTTTTGCGACTGCGATCTTACTTTACGCCGGTATCTCGGACTGGGTAAATCTAATATCAATTAAATAATCCCGCGTTTGCCACTGAGTGACTCAAAAGGCCGATGGCTTCCTGGCCAGAAGATTTCAGATGCGATCCATCCTTGGGACTATTTTAGACCCTGCCGCGGACAAAACATTAATGACTACGTTGACGGTGACTCTTGCGATAGAGGATTTACTCCCAGGTGAGGACGAAATATGTATCTAACCGAGTACGATAGATGAGCTTATTCCTGTCCCAGTCCCGTTAGCTGGCATTATTATCGGTCGCGACGTCCTGCTGAGCCTATCTGCCTTTTATATTCGTTACAAAACGCTTTCTTCTCCTGTGGGCACTCTGTTTCAACAGCCTTGTTTGTCAAAGGCGTGTAATTCACCCTCTTTGTTCATATATATGTAGAAAACATTCAGACGCTACTGGGATTTCTCTATACCATCAGCTGAAGTTCATCCAACGGAAATTAGCAAGGTAAAGCAGTGGCGCATGAGTGGGTGCTGTATCGATTAATCTCGTCAAGTTCCTTTCAGATAAATACTGCGCTTCAACTCTTACTGATGGGCGTAACGACTGTATCTCCACTCCTTATAAGCTTGGACACAAGCTTAGCTTTACAGGGATTACAGTGTGTACCTAATCTTGAAATCAGGCTAGTAGAAGGTAACTAATTTAGGTTGTTAGGTGGACCGTTGCCGTTACTACTGTCTGGAGCGGTCTTTCATACGTTTCCTCTCCTTCTGTGGTACGAGTGGTGACGTCAAAAGAGACGAGGAAACAATGAATTACCTAAAAGGTTGCTAACATAAATCATCGATAATACACTGTAAATATGTTCACATTAATTATTCAAGAACATTTATATCTCGAAGGGCTCGTAATCATATCCTATCACAATCTGCTTACAGGTACATTGACAAACGGTGCATTACAAGGAAAGAACAGAAATAAGTTATTAATCAAAAAGTACGTGGAGTCTAAGGCTTCAGTAGGCGGTTCTCTCTAACATTTTCTAAGGCCTCTGCAACTGCTGCTTTAGCGGATCTTTGCTCGCGCCACAGGTTACTCGCTCGCCTGACGGGAGAAAAACCCGTAAGTACTGACGTTGTCCACAAGCGGAAGGGTGGAGAGACTAACTTTGTTCGTAAGACAAAAATGATAGCCAATACCGTCGTCTTTAGCAACTTCGAGCGTAAAACCGAATTTGCTGGACATCCCGCCTGTGTCTGTGCGATAGTAGCTAATATTCGCTTCTCGCTATAACACCTTTTTCAGTTGAGCTTGGAGAGCTGACAATGTACAATAATACCTTTTTTCGAATCGAGATAGAAGAAGAAGCAAATAATGTTTCTGATAACCCAAATCATCACGAAGATACGATTCCCTGGTAAATTTAGCCTTTAGGTAGCGAATTTGCACAAAAAGGCCTTTGCATTCATTCTTATGCTTGATTTTGAGACCTTCCACACCTTCACTGTTTGAGGCTTTTAGTGACAAACGAAAAAGCTAGGCCAGTGAACTTACGTATCAGCGAGTTGCTCTT
This sequence comes from Phellinidium pouzarii, assembly GCA_004802695.1. Classification (NCBI taxonomy): domain Eukaryota; kingdom Fungi; phylum Basidiomycota; class Agaricomycetes; order Hymenochaetales; family Hymenochaetaceae; genus Phellinidium; species Phellinidium pouzarii. The sequence continues at coordinate 21,892 of SGPK01000149.1, forward strand.
TCAGAAGTCGTAACTGCGTTCTGGTTTCTTTATTCGCGCGTTCATGCTGTTCCAATTCTTGACGATAATGCATGTCCATTCTATCTTTCTCGGAACGTAACTGCTGCAGATCGCGTCCGTAGAACTCAGCTTCTTGCTGAACACATTTGATTTCCATTTCTAATTTCCAAGCCACATCACGAATATTCGGACCTTCGGATTGAGTGTGCTCCATTTCCATGCACTTCTTCGTCTGAGAAGAAACAGCGGCGTGCAGATCTCCAATCTCTTTCGTTTGTACATCAAGCTTGTGGTAAATTGTTTTGTCGAGACACTGAGACTCTCCGGCCTCGAGCAAATTCAGTTGCCCCTCGAGATTTGCGATACGGCTCTGTGCATTCTCAAGCGCTTTCGTCAGACCGACAATGCCCAAGCCAGCTTCTTCAAGCTTGTCAAGCTTGTCATCGACGCTTTCGTTTGCGAAATCGAGCTCCTTCTGCAGACGACCAATCTCTGTCCAGAGATGAGCAGTTGACACATCACCGGTTACGTTCATTAACCACGATGCCTGTCTATTCAATCAATGGGATTTAGAATAAGTAGTTGTCAGCTTACATCGCGAAGTGGTTCGCCTGGAGTTCTTGGTGCTTTCATTGACATGTTGATGAGGTGCCTGTGCATTGGGGACATACCATTCATGCTTGTATTCCGACGAGGCGTGAAACTGACAGGGAGATTGAGCGTCAGACGTAATTGATCTGATAGTTCCTCATTTTCTTTTTCAAGGATCTCGATACGGGCGTCCTTGGCTTTTTCGATCGCCTTACGTGCTGGACTTTGATTGAGGAGTGCAGTCAGACGGCCGATCTCCTTGTTGGCCATTGACAACTCTGCCTCTAAAGCTTCAGTGCCGAACTCCGGTCCGTCTTGAGAGCGACTCATTGACAAAAGTCTTTCCTGTTCCCAAGAGGCTAGCTTTGCCCGTAGACCAGCTACTTCTTCGCTATCCGATGAGATTTTCCTATCACTTTCTTCCAGAGCATTTTCCAATTGCCGCACCATTACCCTTGCTCTATCTAGTGCTTGAGAGGACACAAATGCTTTTTCATCACTCTCTTGCAAACGATGAGTCGAGGATTGGAGAGCTTTTTCGAGTTTGTCTTTCTCCTCATTGGCTTTAGTAAGCTCGACACCTAATTCCCTTTCGTTAACCATGATGCGTTCAGCTTGATCAGCGCGCTGCTTTAAAAGTTGACATTCGGCTTTTGCATCACTGAGCTGCAATTGCGTATCCTTTAACAGTGTTTCGATCCCATTCAACGACCCAACTTTCGTCTCTGCATCCACGACGTGTCCCTTCAAGAGCTGACAATCGGCTTTTACATTATTAAGCTCCAATTGCGTATCCTTCAAGAGCGTTTCGATGCCATTCAACGATCTAGTTTTCATCTCTGCATCCACAACGCGCTTCTCAAGGTCCCTAACGATGTCTTCGACACCCTCTTCAACTTCAATCATCCGTTTCCTCCATCTGTCTTTATCCCGAATCCTTTCCTTTTGTTCGTCCGCAAGCTCCCGCTCTTTTGTCTCCAGCGACTCCTGAAACCCGTGCATTTGTTTCTCCATCTCCTCTTTTTCGAACACCCATTGTTCTGCACCTTCATCTTCCATAACCCCACTAAGCTCACGCCTCCGTAGCCCATCTTGTAGAGCCTCGATTTCCAGCTGTTGATATTTGACTTTATCCACAAGCAGTTCATTTTCCTCTTGTAGACGTCGATTGAGACCATGAAGATATGTATTGAGTTTCCCTGAATTGAAGCGTCCAACACCTTGTGGTCCGGTAACTGGGTCAAATGAAGCATTTGCGCGGCGATGAACCGTCAAATCGTGAGAGGATGCTGTAGATATGAAGGAAGCATTGCCTGACGGCGTCGAGTCCACTTCATTTTCAGGCGAGTAGTCATTTAATGGTGTAGTGGGTTGAAACGTGTGAGCCTGTGATAGTGGGTGCGCTAACCTTGGCCTTGGAAAGCTTAACCGAGGGCGTGTTTTTACGACGCTCAGCAGAAATGATTTCTTGCGAGGGAGAGGAGTAGCCAGATTGTTGACTTCTTCAGCTTCCGCGGGCTGATGTCCAACCTAAAAGAGCTCTCAGTACATAAAAGTGTATAAATGGTCTGCGGCGAGTCACATACCTTAGCGGTAGAGCTTCCAATGTCACTAGAGATATCGGAAACCCGAGGTGTTGGTTGCTCGATGTCGAAGCTAGCATTTGGAAAAGGCAGAGGAGAGGGTGTCCTGCTAACGGGCGCGAGTGCTTCTGTCAGAAGTCCGTCTTCGTCTTCACATGAGATGATGCGCGACCGAAATAACGTGCCGACGCTAGATGATGATAATTTCACCATGCTCAATTGTTCTTGATCATCACTCTTTTCATCATTCCCATGAGACCGAGACATTTCCACTTTTCCATCCGAGACACGCACAGGATCTCCATGTGCTGACGTAGTGAGGTGGGTATTCGATATGAGAGATTTGACTGTTGCCTCCTTGTCGACGAAGCGAGAGGTTACAGAGGAGCGTAAGGGTTGAGACATGCTGCGTTCCACAGAGGCCTGCATAACTGGGAAATCAGGGTAACTTTGGTTCAGCGATAGTGATATCGTATGTTCATCGTCGACAGAGCCTGAATTATCGAAGGCGGGAAGGGAGGGTAGAGAGGGCATGTCGCCGGTGCGAGCTTCACCCTCTTCGATTCGTCGCCATATTCGAGACGGCGTCTCAATAGGCAAAGCCATTGCGCAAGCAGACATACGCATGTGGAGTCTGAATGCAGACTCGGACGCGACAGTTTGACTAGACAACGCGACCAGCGAACGGTCACGTGCATGCATGACCAATTACGTGATCCGTTTTGCTTATTTCACTGGCCAGACAACATCGACATCGGCGTACATACGCCTCTGCTGGCATAGTCTACTTGTGAAACATCCAGTCGTCCACCTCTCCCCCTCTTTCTTATAGCCTGTGGCTGCGACTCTTTTCTGGCGTCATATTTTCGCAATGGCCTCGTCTGTTTATTACAAGTTCAAGTCGCAGAGAGACGAGTCAAAGGTTTATTTCGATGGTACAGGCATCTCTGTTTTTGATCTGAAAAAGGAGATCATTCTTGCCAACAATCTTAAGGCAAACGATTTTGATCTTCTTCTTTTCGATTCGGACGATCAAGGTGTGCCGTATTAATATGATGATCCTTGCATTTTCTCAACATGCATCAGAATATAAGGATGACACGCATATAATTCCACGTTCATCTTTGGTCATTGCGAAGCGAATTCCTGCAAGCAAGGCAGGAAAGGGTAAAGGCTCAATTTATCTGGCAGGAGCAATGCCTGCGGCTTCTACATCAACTGAAGGTCCGATGGGGAAGGAAAAGTCGTTCTCTGCTCCACCTGTTAGGGCTCGTGGTGCAATGTCTAAACGATTTGACGGAAGGGAAGATGTCTTCAAAAATCGAGCTTTGGTATACTTTGCTTGCGCAGTGCTTCATTTATATTTCCTGAGTCCTTTTTTATGCTTTGAAGACACCGACACTGAGCTCCTCAATTTCTAACTCCAATAACGACGAAGCCCTGGCGATGGCTGCCATGTTTAAGGCGCAAACCGACGTTTGGGAGGAAACTCAGGAGAAAATGTCCCAGTCAGTATCGACTCTTGTTGTCTACTCCTGTCTTCCACATAATAATATAGTTCTGCCTCGTTACTTCGCGTTTGATCCTATTTTACAATTATATACAGAGCTGTTCCCGTTTACAATAGTTCGCGAGGGTCAAACCGAGGTGGGAAACCATTTGTTGCTCGACAGACGCATTATCAGCCCGACCGACCCCTCCCACCGAGTTATGTGTGCTATCGGTGTGGCCAAAAGGGTTGGTGCTGATTTAGTATTAGAATCATCTGCATTGAATAAAGTTCTCTGTAGGGCACTGGATCCACGGTTGTCCAACAAACAATGATAGGGATTACGATAATCGGCCACGCTTAAAGCGAACGACAGGGATTCCTCGCAGTTTTTTGAAAGCTGTAGAGTCACCATCTGAAGGCAAGCTCACTCAGGGAGTTATGGTAACCCCCGACGGCGGCTATGTCGTTGCGCAGCCAGATCGGTATGTTGAGTCGTAATGACTCTGTAATTATGCTACGCATCTGACAGATTTGTTAAGAGCCTCATGGCAAAAGCAAGTCACCCGCTCCAAAGGCTTGACGCCTTCTGATGTCCGCGAAAGACCTCCCACCGATCCCGCTCTGGCATGTCCTATTGACAATAAACTTTTCTTGGACGCTGTGAAAACGCCTTGCTGCGGCACGCTTTATTGCGAAGAATGTATACACTCTCATTTACTCGAGAATGATTTTGTTTGTCAGAAGTGTTCGAAAAAGGTTCCTTCTCTAGATAATATCGTCATCGATAAACCGATGCGCACGCGAGTTGGTGACTACATTGACAGGGTGATTAGGGAGAATAACGAAGCTGAAGAAGCCGCCCTAAAAGCTGCTGAGAGTAACCAACAGGTGAGTAGGGTATAGTATGAGCATTACTCGTGAGTTAAACTTTATATCAAGGAGTCGAAAGAAGAACCCAAATTTAATCAGAACGATAGCGAAGTGCAATTTGATCATCAGCCCGGCTCCAACTTCGATATTTCACAGCTTCTTAACGAGACTATCCCACAACTCCAAGCCCAGATCGCGCAATTGTCTGTTATGCTCCAGAATCCATCATTGCCTGTTCATGTTCGGCAGTCCACTGTTCACCAGTTTCAGCAGTATCAGATGCAGCTTCAGCAAGCACAGACATTCGCTAGTCTTGCAGCGGATATGACAGCCGCTGCCGCCGCGCAGCAAAGTGCCAGTAGCATTAATCACGCATTTTCACAGAGTCAATGGTCAACGCCATTTCCAAACCAGCAACCTGCAGGACATGATTCTGCGTACCAACGTCTTCCTGTCAGCAACAGACGCCGCAGTAATAAGCGGGAGCGTCCGTCTGACTTCTTGGAGATAGGAGGTGGTGAGCCTCACATGAAGATACCAAGGTTTTGGGAGTGATTGTCATTGGTCATGCATGCAGATATTCTCGAAACCTAAGCTGAGCGTGGACACCATTTTTTACTAGAAACCTGTGCCTAGTGCACGCGTTTTGTGGCTACTCACGAATGAATACATAATGGAATCTAATTGTTGCTCAAAGATCTATTACAAGAGAAAAGGTTTATTATGATATTTAGATGCAATGTGAAAAATTGCGTTCAAGTGCGAAATATACGGCACTATGGGTACATTGATGGGATCTATAGATTTCGGTGTAGCCTTTACGAAGGAGGTATCGTCCCTATGAATTCGTCACATACTGTACCGCATTCACCTTCTTCAGCAAAAGATCTTGATAACTCTCCCAGGACGAAATAAGCTATTGACAGCACATTATTATTAAACCAAGACACCACTGAAACGAAGACATACCTCCTTCTGCCGTTGGATCATGCCTTCCAAGAAAGTTTCCAATGAGTTCTTGAAGTCGCATATTCGTTCTTCCTCGAAACGCGCCATTTCACTCTTGATGAGCTTACTACAGCGTTCAAAATCCTGCTTCGCATCGACAACTTTCCGTTCAGCCTAAATTTTCATTATGAGCAAGTTGAATATGCATTACTATTAGACATACATCAGCAATTTGTACTAGGGAATATCCAACGCGATCTTGAGGAATCCGGCCCTGGCCTCGCGCCTTTTCATGTGCCTGTTTCATTCGCCAAAGTTCGCCTTCAGCATTCTGCCATCGGGAATAGCATCGGATTCGAGAGGAGAACGCCATCTGTTTTTTGAATAGCAAGAAAAATACTTCAGCTTTGTCTGAATCCATTTCTATTGCAATGCGCCATACCCGCACTGAGTTGATAATACGAGCATATTCTTCCGCTAAAAGAATTAAAACAATAAGATGATGTGCACTTTTGAGCATACTGCTCAGATGACGATGTGAACTTTCAATTACCAGTGCTCATGAGTGTGATTGTGTCTTCCTGTGATTGAGTATACTGTAGATCTTGGGCCTTTTTTTCTACATCCGAAATGACAACGAGCGAATGCGACAACTGTTTGCTTAGATCAGATTCTGATAACTCTCCAATAGCACGGGCAAATTCGGAAGTGGCGATAGCCAGCTCTTAAGCGAGACAGCGATTAGAGATTAGAATAGCCAACTTGCACCTAGATAGTAAGACTTACCCGCTCGCTGCTTTGACGCAGTATCGACGGACTTAACCAGACTTCTAAGTTGAGACTCAAGACCATCTAGGTACGATTTCTTCTTGTCAAACCACTGATTTCCAATTAAGACGTGACGTACATATGAAAATCGAAAAGATCTCACTTCATCAACCTCATAGAATTTGGGACCAGTGATAGTCTGGCCTATACTGGACATAAGACCGCCGCGTTCTTGAGTAAGTTCAGTCTTCCGATGTCTTATCTAAAATACATGTTATTCAAGCAAACAAAGCAAAAACATCCAAAGCTTACGTCTAGTGCAAATGTATCACTCTCCAGAAACATCCTTAAGTCAGAATCATTAACCAATACAGGGTGATTTGCAATTTTCTGAACGCATTTCTCCAACGCCAGACGTCTCTGCTGAACGAATTGACTGTCAAACCGGCCGAATGAATTTTTCTCTGGCACTGGAGGGACGAAAACGCCCGGATTGTTCATCGACAGAGTCTCATATAGCCAAAGAAAATCCGAGTATCGTCTGAGTACAGAGAAAGACGGTTTTTCAAACGATGCCAAATTTGTCTGCATTAAATGAATTGATCTCTAGCATGCTCCTCATACAAAGAGGTCGCACCTTCGTATGAACCGTATAAAGCATATACGGTCGGATAGCATCCCCGACTTTTTGTGGATCCTCCACGCTGATAGATAAATGGGGTTGTGGTGCTAAGTCTTGTTTCTCGCTTGAGGATGACTGCTTAAAAAAATGGTTCGACTCCTGGTAAACGTGCAAAATTAAGTCTAGTTACCTCCTTCTCCTCAGGTAATGACGTTTTCGACTCAGTCTCTTCTGGCTGTTTCATCGTCGCATCATAATTAGCATGCTCCAGTGAGCCAGATAATGCTACCAATGAATCTTGCCACCCTCCAGCACTTTCCCCCCCAAGAGCAAGGCTTGCGAAAGACTTCGTCATACCATTATTTGAGTATTGGAGAGGCGAGACAAAGTGACTTGAAGCTATGGGCGGTAGCGGGAGTGGAGAGAAGAAGCTAAGATTAGGAGACGCAGTCTCATGGGCAGCAGTCTCCAGGGATGGAGAATGAGTGGGAGTTATGCTAGGAGAAGTCCGAGCAGTGTGTATCTGGATACCGCTAGAAGATGCAGCACTCAAAGGCTCCGCAGAGGGCTCGTCTTCCGTTAATATACTGTCAAGAAAGCCAGGGCTCTGAAGCCCGGAATCAGAATCATTGAGCAAGATTTTGTCTGGAGAAGTACGCAGTGTGTGCAGAGAGTGTTCAGATGCTACTTCGCGTTCATTAGACGTATTGCCGAGCGACGCATGACTTTCCGTTAATTCTCGGTCCTGCTTTGCTCCATTATCGATCGCAGAAACAAAAGAATTCTCGAAGGGAGAAGCGTAGCCCTCGACCTGAAGGTCATCTTGCTGCGACTGTTGTCCGAACGTTGCCCATGGGTCTGGCGAGCTGGAACGAGGTTTTGCAAATGGGTCTGCAAATGGATTGTCTTCAAGAGCGCGAGGGGACGATAGAAGATCGTCAAAACCGTCCATATTAACGACGAGAGAAGTGCGTGGAGAGAACAAGCAGTTTGAAGTACTTACATAAACTTGGTATTACTGCCGTTTGCAAAAGTATTGGCCGCGTCAAGATCACGTGATTTTTTTCGTGTCACTGAGAATGTAAAAACNAAAAAAGCAATAGATGAGCCTATTCCTCAGTCAGTACAACACATGTTTAAGAAATTAAAAAATGAATTGAAAAGCCATTCATCATATCTTGACCAATCCACCCTTTGTAATGAGGTCCATGTCACTGTCAGTAAACCAGTCTGTAAGTTCTAGGACCTTTAGAAGTTCATGAATGGGAGGTCCATAGAGGGCAAACCAGATTGCCATCATCTCTCTTCAAAATGAAGTGTTGACAGAATAGCAGATAATTGCTGCCCACATCCACCCCTGCCATGCTTCATGACTGATCTCCACCTTTCCATGGCTAAAGGTGTTCAAGTCATCTGCTTGCAAGATGTCATCAACTTCCAGGCTCAACAGGTCCTCATCAATTTCCTCATTGATCCCCTCAACCTTTTCCCCTTGAGCCTCACTAGCCTCTTCAATATGAGCATTGATTATTGCTTGGGAAAATAAGTCCTTCTTGTTAAGGCAAGTAGCCTAACACTTAGATAATTGACAATAAGGACTTATTACTCCAACAAGAGTAATAGTCAAGCAAGACAAGAGACACTTCTTAATAAGAAGGTCAAATGATACTAGCCTCCCAAGGGCCTAGTAGTAGAAGTGTTAAGATGAGTAAGATTGACAAGAGGTCAAGCTTAAGGCTCAACCTACTAAAGTACAAGGTTTATATGCATAAAGGTACTTGGTGCACAGACCAAGCAGTGCTACTTTAGGGGTGGTCAAAGTAGCCAAAGAAAAGGAATTTAAAACAAAGTGAGGTAACCTACTGTAACACCTGACAGGCAAGAATGATACAGCAAATTTTATCACCACCACCATGTCAGAAAAGAATCATATCCATGGAAGTGCCATCCTACATTTCTGTCAACAACACTCACACTAAGAAGATAGACTAAACACTCACATTTGCAAAGGAAATGCCATAGCCCAAAATGTTAACAAGACCTTTATTGTACTGTTCTGCCATGAACTTTCCCATCTTGATGACTCTTGTATTTGTCATCCTCTCAAGTATGTGTTGTTGTTCTATCATATGTTTCTCCAAGTCTCTGGCATTCTGCTCCCTCTTCTTATTGTCCTGGCAAGAATCCTGCAACATTTTCTTTACTAGCTCAGCCAAAGACCTCATGCTGCCAACTGCCCTCTCTGTTTGCCTGCATACTGACTCCTGTGCTTTCTCCATATCATTCATTCTTTCCTTCAGATTCGCCGACTCCTTCTCAGCATCAGATTGGGCATCCTTGAAGAATTTCCTGAGCCCCTCCTTTATAGGCTCTGTGTCAACAGTGTGGTTGTTGGTCATTGACCTTTTGGGTGTGCCATGCAAAAGTGATCTTGAAATGACATGGTCACTGTACACTCTTGTAATGAGATCCATTGTCTCTGCAATGAGGGTTTCCTGTAATACTGTCAATGATAAGAATTAAGCAGGGGGAGAGAGAGACTCACTCCAAGTGTGGATGTGGTTGACATGGCAAGTGATGATGGAAATGAGGGTGCAGGCACAATCAGTACCATCTTGACTTTGTTTAATGAACTGTGGGGAACTCACAATCCATTTAGTAGCCCTGATCTGAGTCACTTATCCTAGTCACAAGTGGGTGTGTTCTAGGGGGAAATTGTTAGGCAGCGGCTGGGGATAACTCAGGCGGGCCTCCTTATGGTCGGATAAGTGCTGACTAGTGGTCAAGAGGATCTAGCAACTGAGAGGAGGCTCAGAGATACTATGCTCAAGACGCGCTTAACACTAGGGCAACACAAAGGTAAGTAGATTGATCAATAAGTAACAAATACAATAGTACCTAGGGTGACACAAAGGTAAGTAGAAGAGAAGAACAGGGAATGACAGGTGTTCAGCTCAGCTATTTATCTGGCATGGGTTCATGTGAAGGTACTACTATAAGGGGATGATCATGTGTCCTTGTGAACTATTATTAATGATGGGGAGCAGGGAGGAATGGAGATCAATACAAAAAGGGAAATGGATCAGCAATAAGACTAAAAAGGAAAGAAAATCAAAAGTTCGGCATGATCGACAAATGACTTCTAACATTACCCCCCCNTTCAAGGTTGGGTGTCCCGACCAACCATTTGACCGATCTGGTTCTGTTACAATTTCCTTACCTTATCCCATCACATCCCCCCCCGCTTATCTATCTATCTCATCACATCACTCCGCTTATCTATCCATCTCATCTCATCACTCCGCTTACTTCAACAGTAGCCCCTGTATCACCTGATCACTTGTTCCACCAAGTTCCATACCCTTCTATGCTGACTGATGCTCATCCTTCGCTCAGTCATCCTTTCCATCACTTTCCATCTCTTTCTACCCCTATGTACCAGTAGTATATAAGGCATGTACTCGGAGCCCTAAGCCCCAAGCTTGAGCTCTTCATTCTCATAGCCAAACACCTTGTCACCTAGTCCACCAGTGTGCTCATTGAGCCTCATCAGTACCAGTCAATCCTCTCAGGCCCTAACTCGGCTCTCCGCTTACTCGTCACTCTGCTCTTACTCGTTACCTCACCACCGTTACAGCCTTTGGCTTAACAACATGGACACATGATCATCCCCATATGGTAGTACCTTCACACAAACCCATGCCATATAAATAGCTGAGCTGAACACCTGTTGTTCCCTGTTCTTCTCTTCTACTTACCTTCGTGTCATCTTAGGTACTATTGTATTTGTTACTTATTGATCAATCTACTTACCTTAGTGTCATCTTAGTGTTAAGCACGTCTTGAGCATAGTATCTCTGAGCCTCCTCTCAGTTGCTAGATCCTCTTGACCACTAGTCAGCACCTACCTGACCATAAGGAGGCCCGCCTGAGTTATTCCCAGCTGCCACCTAACACTCTATTCTTGTTGTCTTCCACTTGTTAGATCCTGTGCACCTTTGTTGTGTGTAGTGTTGCCCTAACAGAGTGAGGAAGGATTGACATTAAAGTACTTAATTTTTTGATTGACAGCATGCCTAGATGTGTAGAACAATTATCAAAGGTCAAAGGAGCATCTATCAAGTATTAGATAGGTAATTTATATGGTAGTTGTGGAATAATAAAGCTACAAAGTTAAAGCTTGCTTTGGTGTGACAGAGTGGAAACCACCATGAAGTGGAAACACTCAAGACAAAATGTGACAAACAACTGGTGATGTAGGTGCAAAAACATTTGTCATGTGAGGAAAAGGACTCCGACGAAGGTCTCGACTCTGATTCATCGCCACCTCCCTCTTTTTCAGCTACGGTAAATTCAAAGCCGGACTCAAAAGTGCAGACAGTCAAGATGTTGTCGGTGTTGCGCGATGTGAAGGATGTTCATTGTCCTTTGTGGAGGAAGAAAACAATCTAGACACCGAGTTGTAGACGCTGTCTCATTCGACGACAAAGTTATCGCCCTTCTCATATACCCGTTGATTTCTGCACTCACACCCTCCCCTTTTTGATCTAAGGGTAGATGACTCTTCTTATCGAGACTTTTCTTCTTATTGTCACATCATTTTTTAATTATTCATAAAGAACATTCTTCAACTACACTAAACCATCTGTATCGCTGACAGCCTGATAAGGACCTCTTATTATTTCGCATAGTAATCACAAATTTTTAGTAAAATTTGTGCAACGCTTATACACTCGTGATGAGAGCATCAGCCTGCTAGTTTGACAGATGATCATGTTTAGAAAAGAAGGGGCGTTAGAATTCCTTGACATAAATTTTTAATCCTTCACAGAGTAAACTATGTCACAGCTCTCTTTTTTGTATCAGACTTTATCCGTGCACAGCAACTCAGGTTGCCAGTAGAGTTTTCGCTGGGCTTATCCCGAAGGTATCCCAGAACTCACGGCTGTCGAGTGCATTTCCTAATGCACTAGGGGGTCGTGGGAGCGCACGGACACCATTCTCGACCATGAGAGCACGTACCCATGAGGGCTGTGGGCTAGTAACGATCTGTAATAAAGGCTCTGTCACGCTATGCTGTGCATGGGCACAATAGCTGACTGTCGACGATATTTGAGAGGTGGGCGGGGCGGCATTACCTGAAGAGACTGATAAATAGTTAGTGGTGTCAGCCCCACCCCATGCAGATACGAGGTCCCATACGTCGTATACACGACAGTCGGTGAGAAGCCATCGCTGCCCTGTGGCCAATCTAAAGTCTCGATGCACGGCAAGAATGCCACGGGCTACATCGAGCCCATGAATGAGATGTAAGCTTCCCTGAGTTTAGAGGCATAGTGATCAGTTTGACTTTCATCCCTTCGTTATTCGAATGTATGATTGAGAGGCAGATAGAAAGACGGATGTAAAAATGACTAAATGCGCGTTTCATAAGCATGGAAAGTGAAGGGTCATTTACGATAAGACCCGAGCATTAAACAAAGTATTCACAATTGGTAGAACACACACCTTTCGAGAGAGGACCTCCTTTGTTGGAGCAATTCTGTCCACCCAGTTTCGTGGATTGCGTTGGCCACCCCAGAGCCCAGATAGGTCAAGTACAGTCGTTGGGGTATCTGGTGCAAGTTTCAAGAGCTCGACCTCGGCTTGTGCACGTTCGTTTGTCGGATCGAATGCACTATTACGGTCGTACCAGAAAATTTCGCTTTCCTCTCTTTTCAGGGTTCGGTCACCCTGGAATTTAAAGTCATAATAGCAACAAAATATTCTCGTCAGGCAAAATGATGGAAGCTTCATCAAAATAAGACTAACATTCCAGATTCCTGTCGATCCAAGCTGTAAAAATGCCGCTTTCGTGTCACTGTGTGTCTGCTTCCAAAGATTCACTAGCCTTTCGGATGCGCCGCTTTTGTAGATAGGAAAGGTGATTATGACGGTCTGCGCCTCTGGCAGGTGTCGGAAAGATGTTGCATCATCCGATTCTGGATCAAACTGGAATTTAATCGTATTGTAGTTTGACCGTGCACGTCCATCCCTGGTAGTAGCCGCAAAAGATATGCTATTTTCTCGTAAAAGAGGGATGAGGAAATCAGACGTCCAGCCCGCGCCAAGTATGAGAATGTCGACGTCGTTCATTATTTATACTGAGATACAAGTCTAGTAGACTGAGACGGTTTCCACTGTCAGTTTTGGTTTATTCCAAGTCAAAAATGCGTACAGGGAGTCCTGTATCTAGTTTTGCTCTATACTTGAAGTGCAATGGGGTTGGGCAACGTGTCGAGAGGCGAGATCGGCGCTGGATTTCCTAAAGAGGATAATACTCACGTGATCAAGTCCTCAATCGTGTACTTGTTCTTGTCTGTCTTCTACTCAACTCTCCTACAACACTTTAGAGATGGACGAAAGCGGGACAGAAGACATCAAGCCGCACGACCTAGATGTCAAGGAGGAGGAAACACAACCAGACCCAGACGAACATCTCATGATGGACCAGGGTAGTGGGCGGGTGTGGTCAGTGAAGGTGCCAAAACATCTTATGGAACACTGGAGCACAATTTCGAAGGACAACGTACACCTCGCGACAATGCGCGTGTATAACAAGGACCCACGGACAGGCAAACAGCGCATGATGCTGCTCGTGCCGTCTACTCCGCTGGATCCAAACGACCCTGCCTCATCGCAACCACCACCGCTTCTTCCTGGGACGTACGACGAATATGAGCTCGATATGCTTAACGACACTGTCGAGAACCAGATAGTTGTAGCAGAGCGAGAGAAAGCGCCTGGATCGCGTGCGCGCACGACAATCTTGACTGGTCGTGTCAAACACGAATGCAATATGCGACCTATACTCACTGACGCATACCGCCGGCGTATGAAGAAGCGAACCGTAGCCGCGAATAAGCCGGTGCGCACTGTCAAAATCATGGACGATGCGGAGGCTGGTGGCGTTGGACGTGTTAGTATGCTCGCTAGCGGTGCGGGTCCTTCATCGGCTGGATTTGCAAATCTCGTCGTACGTGTCTTAGTTTTATGTTTTTGACCTTCACAATTCTCAACCATTTATTAGAAAACAAAACCGAAGCCGGCAAAAGGAACATTCGAGCGCTTTGCGCGTATGCCACGCAACCAATTACTCGATATGCTCTTCGCACTATATCGCGAGCGATCACACTGGTCTGCAAAGGACCTACGCAGTCGCACAGAGCAGCCCGAAGCGTATCTCAAAGAAGTTCTCGGTGAAATCGCGGATCTTCATCGTAGCGGCGAGTTCAACGGATTATACGAACTTAAGTCTAACTTTAAAGACTCCGTATGCTATTTCTCAACTCTCTGCTTTATTATCTGCTAACATACCTTATTGTAGGTGAAGTCTGAAGCTGGCGAGTACTTGGGTGCCGCTGGAGCCCTCATGCAAGCTACCAAGACAGAACCGGATGTAGATTTAGGAAACGATGATGACGACAGTGACGACGACGACATGGAGGAAATCTCATAAAACCATATGCTCTTCTGTATTTTTATTGAATCTCTGTATTAACCTGTTCATTTACGAATTATCAATTACTGTCAACCTTCAACTTGAAGATCACTATCGTGGTTTTGCCAATATCTACCATAACGCTTATCTTGAGGCTCCCATCGCGTATGCAGCCTATCAAGCAACGGAAAGTGAACACAATATCTTATGGAGACTATATATGACTATTTTTGACGTATATCTGGGCGGGTACATTTCTTAATGGTTTCAGGTAAGTGAGCCTCGCGAGGAATTGGCACGCGAGAAAAACGAAAGTGAACGATGTTTGGATTCGGAGTGGACAAAGAACAGAAACTTGTTTCCAGAGCAGCATAGCCGTGTCGATCAGTCGCTTCATTGTTTTTACACAGAGAGCACGACGCATGATAATAACTGATCACGGTTCTGGTACGCACTGTATTTCAAGCGGATAAGGATGTCATGTTTGCGTTCGACAACACACAACCGTCGCACTTCGTCGCTTCGACATCCGTCTCCAACGGTCGGAGCATAGCTCGAAATCGCAGCGAGAGACGGTGACGGCGGGTCGGCACGGAAATATGTACCGTCAGTGAAGAAGCGACGTTCAACTTTTCCCGCTCTTTCCTTAGCGCCAGACATCATGCATCCCTCGCACTGTCATATTGAAGAGTCAGTCACAGAAAGATATATGGCGCATGATGAGAGTAAGTGCATACGGGAAGTGGTACTGAATCGGCGTTTTCACTGGCAGCGGGAGCGAGGGTGATTGCAAAGCTGGAGAACTTCATTGTAAGCCTAAGTGCTGCTGGTGGATAGGTGAGTAAGATTTTGAGAGATAGTTTGGCAGTTCTACGCCGTCATATTTATACTGATCAGACAAGAAGAGCCTGCAGCTGCATTCTGCGACGCCTGTATTGACCATATGAGTGTATAGCCAGACTGAGGTAAACTAGTCTTAGGGCTCTGCATTCTGAGGCGAATATGTTGTGTTGCCGGTGAGTTCGTTTCACAAAGACAACAAAAACATTTGTTAGGAGATTAACAGAAAGAAGGAATTACGATGATCGAGCATGTGAATTTGCTATGTGCATGCTCTGCTGGAAGCGCAAAGACGGAACTTATACAAAAAATTGAGACGAGAGCACTCACTTGTTGCCTCATGCGTGCTCGACGATATAGGATGATCATGCCTTCTGTATAGTTAGAGGTTCATTTTTGCTATACAAACGACCACGCGGTTTTGAATTGACGGGCTCCGAAGCCGAGTGTGGAATCGAGCATGGTTTCGCCAAATGAAAGGCAGGTCATTCAGGATATATAATCAATGTGTTCATAGATTCTACTACTGTCAGTGTGTCTTTAGTTTAGGCAAAACAGAATCGGAGAATGCTATAATTTCCAGCGAAGATAATCGGCGCAGATGCGAAAATATAGTCATCAGACAGAACAAGCTTAAGCCTGAGATATATTTTTTTCGAGTAAGAGCCGAGATATCTCGGGTAGGATCCGTCGATTATACTTGAGCCTGAATCAATTACTAGGAGTCCTCGGATGATGACGATGAATTTTACGCCTTATCTGTCTCATAGCTTGCAGCTCATTATCACCCACTGTATAAAGCCGTATCAAACCCGAGTAGTTTGCAGCACTACCTACAGAATCATCAGAGCTTCAGAAGTGCCGGGGATATCCAAAAATTCAATACACTCTTCCTTAGTTCGGATTACGCTTTACAGCGTATTTATTGAGGGAAAGGACCATTTGTCAGGATTGATGCCAGTCAAATTGTAAGGCTAAAATTAGAATTCAGCTCGTACATTTGAGTAGTAATATCAGAGGTACTTATATTGCATCAGGAAAAATTTCAATGTCTATATAGCACTGTATAGTGTACCCTATACAGTCTAATATAGTTTCCATGGTTTCAAATGGAAATTCTAAAACTATTAACCATGCATATATGCACATTCTACACTATATATGTTTCATCATCAAGTAATCAAGCAACCACTCAATACAGAATATGTACTTATGTACATAGTATTACTTGTCATATTGCATATCTAATTTGACGTGTGGGAAGATACCGATAATCCGTTTTCGAGTTTTGGTCAGTGGGCGGGTTTTCGCTTTTTGGCCATTACTTGTATTATTTTACATTCCTATGGTGCAATTTAAAATTGTGTCTATATACTTAAAATCAGTGCAATCACTCATGAATTCCATGCATATATGCATCAGTAGGATCATCTCTTTCCCAAGATGTAATGCACTATACTAGTTCCCTGCATTACTATAGAAACTATGTGGTCTATATAGACCACATAGACTCATTATGTTCCATAGGTGTTGGTGGGGACTATGGAGTACTATGGAGTACTATACAAATTCATCACTTCTAGTATAGTAAATGTTTTTCCTGATGTTCTATGCTACATATGATGCACTGCTTACAATTCAAATAAGAACTCTATTGCCTTGTCTGCTGAGTTGTATCGAAACGCATTTTCTGAGTCTCTGGAGAGTCCCAGATGTCATAGGAACGATGTAATCAATCAATGAGCGATCTCAAAGATCAATTACACACATTGTTTGCAACGTCTCGGTCTCGATACGACGGTCGTAACAAATAGCCTTTCAGATGCTTTCAACGATGCTAAGGGAACGCAACACGGCATCATTCCAGAAACGACATGTAAATGGTGCACCTATAATGAAGCAGGCGACTCTAATCTTTCTGAGCATGCCAATGTGAAAGAAGGCCAACGGAGACAGGTAAGAGTTTGCAGACAGACTAGTGTTCACTACAAAGCGCATCAGATGGATTTTAGATATCCAGGCCAAGAAAAAGAAAAAGAATAGAAACGTGTTTAATGTTTTCAAAGCGATGAACCAGGCTTCTGTGATGAGCATAGGCTTGCGATTATAAGAAAAGTAGATCTTATTGAGCGTTCCAGTTCAGACTAACGTCGGAGTATTGGATTCGGGAGTCGAGGTGATGGGTTGAAAAGAAAGTAGATAGTCTGTGATGTATAACCTCAGAGCTAAAGCCGAGCCAAGGAATTTTGTCGTACTAGACATCGTTTTATTATGGCCTGGGGCATTTAAAAGACGTTTGAGTCATCTATCTACGCTTCGCACTGCCAAGCAAAACGCTCCAGAGATTTTGAGGTGGACTTTCTTGTCGAGTTCAAGGTGAGTTTGATCGTTATCTGTGGCAATAGGCACAAATAATAACAATCGTTTGAAGTGTACAACTTGAAGCGAACCTCTGAAGAAAGTACGAGTGGGTTCTGATAGTCTGCTGCGTTAAAAAAAAAGGATTCCACCAATCTGGCTTTTTCTGCAACGAAGACCGGGTATAATGTCACGCGATAATGAAAGTGATAAAACCGAAGACTGATAGATCGCAGGAGCGCAGGAACAGTGGCATGCCATATACCCCACCAATGCCGGCCATCTCAATGAAGATTTTGCACGCTTCGCCTCGCTCCACTATTTCGTTCACGTCCAAGTATGCAAGGCTATCATAATACTGCGTCGATGATAGTACAAGCCACGATGTATCCAGACCTGCAAATACATAAGTAATTCGCCGTGCCTGCCCAATTGATGAGGATATATCGTCAAAACGCAACGTGGTATAACTGCGCACGTGTCAACATCGTCGCCGACTTCGATACCATCCGTGCGATCAGTGCTGAAGCAGACGGAAGATTGATCGTTGACACGTGATCGTAACAGGCGGTCGTGTTTATGAGAGCTGTGATCCATTGAGATCTAAGATCGAGGACCAGTGACACAGCTTCAGGAACAAGTGGACCATAGTAGCAGATAAGATCAGGTTTTGTGATAGATATGAGTGGACATTGAGAGGCAAAATCGTGATCTAGTAGTACGTCAGGCGCAGAATATTGGGGATTTTAACAAGCAATATCAGGCCTTAAAAACAAGGAGAGCGGGCACTATGAAAGAGAATCATGTGCGAGTGGCACAACAGAGGACACTGGAGCAGCAGTCTCATCGTTAATGTAGCATTCTGCGTAGTTATAGAAGTTGATACACTCATCTAGCTACTTGCATCTAGGAATACATGTATATCCCCAGCTTGATCCTTCCATGATCTTGATGCATGCAATTCTGGCCTCGAGAAATAGACCAGGCTGACGGATGGGACTCAAATGGAGGATGGTGAGGAGCTTGGCAGTGTTGGAAAATATTCTAACACGATTGGTTGGAGGAATTGAAGAATGAGTGATGGTGATGGTATGAGTAAGGAAAGTAATTGGAAGAGTGGCAAGACTTTATAAGGAACGGCATGCATTGGAAGTCCGACGGCAAAAAACAGCATCATGATCGACGATCGCGATGCGCCCATCACATGTTACGTTCCAAATTACGGCCAAACCAGACAGAATTAAAAATGAGGGTATTTGTTCTGTCTTTGACAGACTTAGTAAAAAATGTTAGTGGAATCGTGTCGTGGTCGCTGCACATCCTGTTCTCTCTCTTTTCTGTGTGTATATTGGGATTAAGTGTTTAATCCTCTGTCTCACAATGCTAGATCAATATATCACTAAGAATCTGGGCCGTTTACGGTTACCATGAGCCGTCCAAAATGCAACTCCGTTAATGATGTGTATGTTTAATAAGTCCGTCTTAAGCGGAACAGATACCCTCATTTTAATCACATTATTGTAGACAGCTGTAATTGAGAAAAATAAAAAAATAGGAATTCAGTATTAGGTTGAAAATATTTTGATCTGCTATGCAAAAAGCTAACAGATTGCATTTGTCAAAGTCACCAGCATTGCTCTAAGCCAAAGGAACATTATCTGATGAGAGCACAAAGCTGGATCATAGTCTATCTGCTTTATGATTTGTAGTACAATGCATACGTACTTTCTGTTCGAATCCCCAGGTACTAAGTAAAGTGGCCTCTGCTTCTGAATCCCGTCAGATATCTAAGAAAGGCCATAGTAAAAGTAAGAAAAGCGCAGCTAGAAGACGTTCGTCTTGTAATGTCGTCAATGGGGTAGACACAATAACGCCGCTGATTTGTGTCTACATACTATAGTGTTGACGCATGAAGTTTTCTTGTTTGCATCTAGAGAAGTTTGCATCACTTCAGTTGCTTATAAGCAATATTTAATAAAGTTCGCGTCATCTCGAGACTCAGTCGACATAGCCATTTCGACTAGAGGCTAGATGGGAACTTGGTTGTTGTCAGTGGAGTGACCCACCGCCGAATGTAAGGAATTCCGACTGGAAGTGGTTTCGACCTCTAAACAATAAAGAAGCATGAGAGACAACTTTACAGAAATATCTCAACATGTTGTAGAGATGGTCGTAAAAACGAAATCAAAGGTTGTGGCTGTCTTCAAGTTGAATCGTGTGCCTTAGTGACGGGTACGACTCGGAGCCCCATCCGAGGGAAATCGTAGCTTCAGTTCAGAGAACTTGAAGATTGCGACCGTGACTACCCACAGCAGCTCAGATCGTGTTCGCGCCGATACCGTGACCGGGCCGCACTTGACTTCTTGCAGCAACTTGAAGACGACCGCCGCGTCTACTCGACTCGATCTATGCGATACCATCGTTACAGGTGCAGCCATTGTAGCAAGAGAAAGAGAAGTGCATATTTTCTTATTTTTCTTATTTCCAGGATAAAGACGATCGAAGCCCCATGCGGAAGGTCTGATATCACAAAAGTCTATTTACGGAAAGAACAAAATATTAAAAAAATGTCGCCTACCACACGGCGATCTGCCTAGGACGGTTTCGTCGTCAAGGCCGGAGGCCATACAATAAATACCTTTTCTCCTTTCGTCCTCTCTCATCAACCTCCACACCCGAGCAGGCACGCAGAGCCATTCGGGGTATTCTCCCGTATCCTTTGGCTTATTTATTCTGAGCCTCTGTCTCAACATACCCCTTTTCGAATCTGATGCCAGCGATTTACTAGACAAGAACCATATACAGCATTCACGAAGGCCAGGAGATTTCACATCCGCCATCCATTCCTTACTACAGCGGCATCCAGTTCTTCGTATTCTCTCCAAGATAGTCCTTTTCTTTTCTTTCTCTTCAAACAAGACGAAATGGCGCCGCATGGCGAACTCAGACGCTCGTTGGGAACCTCGTCTTCAGGATCTGGCAACATCCCCACTGTCGCAGTGGTTGGTTTTTGCGTTGCAGGTGCTGGTTTGCTTGCAGTGGCCATATGGGGTACAATCTTTGTCTATCGCAGACGGGCAAGGCGAGCGCGCGAAGCTAAACGAAACTCGACATTCTTGACTGTAAAAGGCGTTCTGAAGGAATCGTGCGTATCCTCGTCATTTGCGTGAAATGTCTGAGTTTGAGACCCTTTTTTTTTCTTCTTCTTTAGCTCCCTTGAAATAAAACGAACTAACTTTTCAAGAGCGAACATCACCGCATCTGTTGTAATGCCGGACAAAGCAGTAATGCGGCCTGACGCGTCGCGCGACAAAATTCTCAATTATTATAAGGATCAAGGGACTATGCCTCGTCCTTTCCCCCCTTTTTCATTCTCCCTCAACGTCGTGCACAACCCATCACGTATGTCATCTCTCTCTCCGGCTACTAAATCAGAACCAAAGGACAACCGCGTCTCGACCCTTTCTTTCTCCGCGTCCGCTGCACGCCTCCCGAGCCCTTCCGCGAGCCTAGTCAAGTCTTCGCACCCGCGTATATCTATCAGCGGCAGCGTGCGCGACTCGATCCGCGAGTCCTTTTTCGGAGCGAGCGATCGCCCGCGGAGCACATTTTCATTGTCTGGCGGCTCGCGGCTATCCGTGCTCTCACAGAACTCTTCGCTCCGCTCGTCGGGCATGCAGCAACGTGCCGTGCGGCAGCTGTTCACGCCCATCCTGCCCGACGAGCTAATGCTCTCACTCGGCGAACGCGTCTCGGTGTTACGTTCATTCGAAGACGGCTGGTGTATCGTCGCGCGCCCGCAGCCGTACGGGGCGCTCGGGGAGTCGGAGCTCGGTGCGGTCCCGGCGTGGTGCTTCATCAAGCTGCTCAAAGGTCTCCACTCCGAGCGTCCTGTTCGTAGCATAAGTTTGGGTGTCACAGTGCAGATTGACGACCAGGATCGCTCACGGGATGATATCATCTCATGGTCGAATTTTTAAACGCCTAAAGTGTTTTGGCAACTACAAGTCAGACCGCGCTATTCCATTCTCGCCCAAATTCTCATCTTATGCACCCATCCATATATCCGCTATTGTAGGTGTCTTTCGTTCTTGTGCCTATTAGCCGGGTCACTGTCTCGACGACGTTATTTTCTTTTTTTTCTTGCTTTATTGTTATCTTTTCTATTTATTACCGCGGTTCGGCTGCAGATTTCACATGTTCTTTACCTCCCAAAATCCACTCTTCTCTTCCCTGTTGTATGTCAAAACCAGAGGGATACACCACATTTTCTCTCAGTTCACCCAGCAACCGTCAATTCTCTTCGCTTCCCCGCTACGAATGCTTTCACAATCAGTTGTTCCGGAATTGATCCTAGAACTTAGGATTTGTACTCATGATATCACCCCGCTCGTCAGTCTACGTGTAATCCGTTACATCTGATTGTCCTCGCTCATGTGTATCTATATCTTACCAGTCCAATTAAATTTACTTCCCACACCACAAAAATAGTACGATCACACAATAAATTTCTTCTGGAGATCCATATTAAGGAATACATTACAGAAACAGTAGAGTCCAGAATAAAGAGTCAAACGTAGAGCAAGTACGTCGAGCAAGTACGTACAAAAATACGTGAGACGAGTGTGGTGGGAAAAATAAGGAAGGGTGGCTAAGGGGCGCTTATACAAAACATGGCGGAAGCAATATGATATATATCGACGGGCTCGAAACCACATCAGCCTCCAACCGGAACCACATGATGAATCATAGCGTTAGCGCTGGAATGAGAGCGGTCCCAAGGACCAGGCGGCAGATGTGTAGACATCTACAATGCGCCATAAATAGTCAACTGAAATATACAGTATTGAAAGCGAAAAGGTATTGAGAGCGACGGACGACAGAGGCGAGAGACAAGAAGCAGACGTTCGGGGTAGTCAAAAGCGAGTTGGGCGCAGGTCGGACGTAAATCGAGCGTTGTCAAGGGTGGGTCAAGTCCGGGAAGAAAAGAACTTAGCACGAGAAAGCAATTGGCTTTTCTTAGAATGAAAGGGACGGGGCAACAATTAAATGTGAGAAAAATAACAACGAACGAGCAGGTGTGCGTGTCGTACAAGTGCTGAGATAGACAACGGGAATGCCTATCGAGGAGTGAGGAGCTCACGGTGCTTCGTTGTGAAGCTCTATGTCAGTAGGCGGGAGCGGAAAGCGCCCGTATCTGGCCACATCGGTAGCTTCAGAAGTCCTGCTCTCAAAACTTTGCACTCCAAAACTCGCGGCAGATGCAGTACTCACACGCGGTGTTGGCAGCACGGCAGCACTGAGGCGCTCTTGTGCTTCCTGCGGGGATATATCGAGTGCTGCGATAAGTGAAGCCATCGCATGCTCATTGCTGTCCATGCGTGCGTGATGGTTTACAACAGCTGCAGCTTTTCCAAAAGCATCAGATCGCTCTGAAAGTTTTGAATTTACAGAGAAGAAAGAATCCGTAGTGGCTGAGCTCGGCGGCGGCGGATTAGAATGAGAGGTTGAAGGATCTTCGAAGGGATTTGAGTCGAGGAATGGGTCTCGGGAAGACTGAGTGACCAGTCTGGCTGCTCCATGAATCGTCTCCTCCGATTTACGCGGCTGATGCTGAGATTCTTCAACACCACCATACGCATCCTCCGCACCCTCAGGACTAACGACCTCCGCCTCTTCCCACTTGTGCAATGATGTCTCGACTGCGGGCGGCGTCTGATGGCTAACAACAATGCTCGAGCCCATCGGACTGTTCACATGCGCAAACTGCGGCTGATCACTTTCGCGCTTGAGGGAGAGGTATGAATCGCCTTCCGCGATCGTTTCGCCATCCCAAGATACAGCCGCTTCTTGCACCCGCGCAAACGGCGGCATTGCTGTACGCGTAAAGCCATGTCCAGTACCTATATCTGAGTCCGTAAATTCGAGCTGAGGCGGCATCTCAGGTGTCTTAAACGTATTCGAGAGGCCGAGTCCTGCACCATAGCCGAGGCTCTTGAACGTCCTGGTGCTCTTCACGCTCTTTACGGTAATTGAGCGCTCGACTGTCGTCGGAGAGCCCACTGTCGAAGACGGGACGGTTGATATCTGCGTCGTGCGCTTCATCGCGTACTTCTCGTACTTCTCATCGCTGCCCTTATCCTCCATCTTAACCCACATCTCACGCCCACTCTTCCTGCGTCCTACGTCATTTTCGCTCTGTTTCATTCGCGCTTGCTTTTCCAGACGTCGCCGCGAACCCATGCAGAAAATAAGCACTAGAACAGCGCTAAGCCCCGCAAAGACGCCAACACATATCCCAATAACAGCACCTAAGGATATTGAACTAGAAGTCGATGAGGATGACGTAGCAGAGCTTTCCGACGTCGAAGGGGACGATAAAGGCGGAGTTGTCGTCAAGGCATTAGTAGCGATAGGAGGAGTGGTCGCATCTGGACCTGCAGCAGTGCCAAGGAGGAGGGACACTGAGTCGACCGGGGCAGTACTGGCTAGTATTTGCGAACCAGTCAGATCGATGCCTGTAGGCACGTTCGGGATTGTTGTGGTGAATTGACGTTTGTGCGGGACGCGACGCATTTTCATTTAAAATAAGGGAGAGAAAAGTCGACTTGAGGGCTAGAAAAGAAAGTGAATGAGCTGGAAATCTGTGGGAAAAGATTTAAGAAGAGCACTATCAAATGCAAAGGTCAGAATATACCTTCCCCAGCATCAAAGAGATCGAAACGTAGACGACAGATTCTGTCCGCCGGCGAGGCAGAAAGAGAGACCTCGACGACGTTGGTGAAGACGGTGGCGAGGGTGGGTAAGGGAGAAAGGAAGGGAAGAGTATGTAATGCTACTACGCGGTGATCAATTGGGGATGATAGGTGATTGCCGAGAAGCCGTAAAACAACACCGGCATGATATTTTCAACAAGTGTCAGTGGCCAGATGAAACTTCAACTCGAAATACAACATAAATTGATTTAATATAATAGATCTTTCTGACTCTTGACGAGTGCAGAGACTTATGATATGAAACTGGCTACTTAATAATAATTAAACACGCCTGGATAATGGTGACTCTCTCAACCCTTGAAGTTCGATTTACATCTTGGCCTCGCAGAAGCAAATCACCATTAGCTACACAGCACTGATCCAGTTTTACATCGGAGATACAAATGCAAGGCGTGATCATTGATGACTTTCGTGTTCCTGAGAGTCTGATGTGTGTTTGTGAACTGTCGGCGGGCAGTAATATTGGCAGGATAATACTGCCAATGTACTAAACAGGTAGGAGGTAACTTGCAAAATGGTAGCGAAGATGTCCTTCAAGCATGCAATAAATAAATGCTCATGAAGAACAGATCCCTAGTCCTGAAAGACTTAACGCAATTATAGGTACAGGCGATATCAGATCTCAGACTACTACGCCTGAGACTGTCCTTAGAAACCGTTCTCCATTCTCCCAATGCATCTTAAAAATGTGATTTAGTCGTCTGATATAAGCAAGAAACGAATGAAGCTCACAAAGTGGCTTTCATCCTCAACACACACAAACTCGATGGGTCTTACCTGCTCCCCGGCGTCTTTCCATCCATTGTATTCCTTCTCGAGCTGCCATGCAGCCCACTGACAGACCCATATTGATGCAGAACCATGCACTACACTTTAACTTGCTGACTGAGGTACGATTGGGCTGAGTAAGTAGCAAATAAATGGATATTAGATCGCAGGAAGTAGCGAGAGTAATTGATATTCAGTAACAGATAAGTATTTCTTCGAGAATTAAACGACGAAGATGTGCGTTCTTGGTTCAGTGGCGTGCAGAAGGAAAAATCGAAGAGTACATAAAATTAATCAATGTAGAGATGCTAATGATACGGTATATTTAATGTTATGGTTCAACGAGTCGTCCATAATTTCGGTTCCAAGTCATGTCTCCTTCTCTTTGATGAGTTTATTGACCTCAGCTCCGACTCAAAGACAGGACTATTCGGCCTCTTCGTTCCCGTAGAGATCAGTGTGAACGATGGTAACAGAGTGCCTGAATTAGAAGCGGCTTCTGTATCGTTCTGCGGGCTGTTTTTTAAGTTTGAACTCGCCCATGATTTATGGAAGGGATGGGTTGCCTCCGATACGTCCTCTGGCCCACTGGCTTCTTCCTCGATAGTATGCAGTTCCATTTCCTTCTCAGCCTCCTTCTTCTTTAGTTCTTCGATTACTTTCTGCCCTTTATACGCCGTACTCCGCTCCATAATATGCCTGACCTTTACATTCTCACCTTCTTGTTGGACTGACAGAGATTCCATCCCAGCTCCCTCCACAGTTGAGGTAAGTATCGGTCCTGGTGACATCGCATCAGTCTTTTCCAATTCGTCGAGGGTTTTATCGATGATGCTGTACAGAGATTCGAAGACTTCTTTCGCAACACGGTCACAAAGTGGGACCATAGACAGTAACTTGGCAGGGATCTTCTCTCCAACATTGAGCCGCCACTGCTGAATTATTGTGTTCGTCTCTTCTCTATCTTCCGGTGTGTACTCTCCCCGAAAAATTAGTAATTTCCGCATAGATTCGACACATTCTCGGAGAGGTTGGAAGTATGGAGCAAAGTTATCAAGGATGACTGCTCCAAATTCTATGTCATCTTTCATAATCGTCGTCTTCGCTCGGCGAATACCATCCAGATTGGGATCATCTATCCCGATTCCGGCCCACCTTGCGATCTCCGATTCTTCAAAACGAAAGTCTCGAGATCGGGGTGTGCTGTTCGGCCCTTCTTGCGCTGTGCATAGCCAGCATAAGACATACAACACAGATTCGAGATCGTGGTAATATGCGTGAGGCACGTTGTTATAATTCTCGGATACCATCATCTGAAGTGCCATGAACGGTAGAGTCCCCTGTGATATTTATGAAATGAGAAACATCGNNACAAAAAAAGAAGGGAGGAATTTCGCACCGTACGGCGTCCTTTTGCGACATCGTCTGACATATTATCAAGGTCAAGGGCAAAATCGAAGTCGATAATATAACCTCGGCGACGAGACTTTGGATCCTTGGGATTGGACAACGCTAAAACGAGATTATTAATGCTGATATCGCGATGCAGGACCTTCCTCTCAATAAGGTCTTCAATTACTAGCAAAAGAAAATAAATTCAATTAGTCCAAGGCAGTTCTCAAAATTGAAAGAAACCCACTTTTGATAATGTCCTTTATTGCCGTCAGAAGCTCATGCAGGCAAGTAAAGCTCTCCAATGGCTCCCCGTACGGCCTCATCATTATCCGGCGGTGAGCCCTCGTCTCAGCATCCCCAAATTCCTTCCATTCCTCCTTGTCTTTCCAATGATCATTGTCGCTCAACACCCGTCGATCCGTAGCGGTCGTGTCCTTCACCTTTCGAACTTCAACTTCTTCATGCGCAACAATCGTCGGCACACCTTCTACATCCGATACTTTCTCTAGTACCTCGTGCTCAAGCTTTGTGCGCGAATCATCCACCCAGGAATCCTTAATTACATATTTCGTTCCCTCATACTCCGTAAGAAAGCATGTCGTCCCTCGTCCTCGTACGGAGTGCTCCACATGTAATGTCTTTTCGATCGGATATTCGACATTTTCGAGAGAGACAACCATCTCCTTTTCCTTGATAATGTTGGTATCATCGCCACCTTTTTTTAGCTCTTATGATAATGGTGGGGTCGTAGCCAAGATCGATAGGGTCGGCAAACAGCAAACCGACGACCATCCGAACGAGTTTCACTGGCTCATTCATGATGTCAAACTTCTCGGATCGGAGGACACCGCTTCTGTCGAAAACATAGAATGCTATCGTGTTGTCACCCATCAGGGTGACGCCAAGGACGAATCTACGATTCTTCTGCGAGCAGAAGACCATGCGAGCATAGTTGAGGAGCTGACGGTAGGCTTTTAAAAATTCGGGCGTCGTCGTGGAATTCTTCATCTCCATAACGGCATGTATGTCGCTCCAAGCAACTTCAACGTTTGCCGTAGTCGAAGCCATTCTATCGAGGACGACGCCATCAGGCTTTCGCTTGCTGTTGATGACAGCGCCTTTGGGTGGTTTGTTCTTGAATCTGGAAGAGAAATTTCGCAGACCATCCGTGTCACTCGAAACGCCGTATTCTTCACATACCAGGTCTACTATTGCGTTGAAATAGTTGCAGACCTGTTCTTCTAGTGATTTCTTCT
>SGPK01000015.1:0-120792 GCA_004802695.1 Phellinidium pouzarii
AGGAGCAGGATAGCAGTAGTGGGGAGCGTTTGAGAGCGGGCATGGGGACGGGGGTATTTAAAGGAAGGGGGGTATTTTTAATAATAATAAAGTGAATACTGCGAAGTGCCCTGGCCAAAACTCTATTATATATTTCCGGATACGGCCTGTTCCTGGCCCTTTTGTGCCGATGACGGCATCAGCAGATCACGGAGTTAAGCTGCTGCGGAGGGTTACTTACATTACATAATATAATATAATTATCCAACTGGGCTTCCGCTGTCAGCCTTGTGCCAGTACTTAGTGCTACGCTGTCGTGGAATCAGCGGTGTCACCCCCATCCCCCATCCCCCATCAGCGCGCCTTACACTAAGAGCAACCCAAAGCATCTTTGAATAAGAAAGTGCAGCTTGCATTCTATATTTATATTTCTGTGCTTGACGAGGTTATGAACAGACACCCCGAGCCTGTAATGAACAAATCTCGCCCGTCCATCCTCAACGATGAATCCTTCTATACATTATTAACCATCTCTGAATTTTTGGAAGCTTCAGCATATCAGAGACAATTATTATGTGTTTACCAAATCCTAAAACCAGTCGTTTTTTGATGATTTGCTAAAGAATCTCCAGTTCACAATTTGTATACAGTGCAATATGTGTCGCAGCTCCATNAAAACTTTTCACAGTAGTCATATCGAGGTTGCAAACATATTGCTGTTTTGACATTGGAGCACCTCATACTGCTGTCTCGTGAAGTCCTAGAACTACNTTTCANTTANNMCNTTGTGCTTTTGTAGCTATTTCAGTAACTATTAATTGCATCTGAAGCTTTTTTTTAAAACCTTACTAGTTGTTGGGCAGAAGTCCGAGAAAGGGTTATCGGGCAGAACGGCAAAAGTGGCCACAACTCGGCAGAAGCCGGCAGAACTTTATTAAGTGTCGCGTCTGCTTGGACACGCCCAACCTATCCTTTGCAAAGATTACCCCGAACGTGCTGCAACATTAATATCGTAACTCTTTGGTGAAGGGCAGAAGACCCTGGTTCCAGTCTACAAGACCGACACACATTTCGCCTGCGAAAGGTCTCTGAGACATCATCTGAACACTATAACAAAAAAACCAATAGTACTTCCCCATCGGCCAGTCTTCTTTAGCTTTGTTGGGCTGGGCCGGAATTAGGTGCCATAGACAGACTGAGTATTAATATTAATGATGTTGTTTGTGACAATATTAATCCCCAATATACACTATGACATAATGGATTACATATGATTACTTACTTCTGCCGAAGGCTCCTGGTAGTTCTGCCGGGGTTCTGCAGTGCTCTCTTCCTCCTCAACACATTTAATTTATTAAACAGAAATATATTTCAAAGATATCTATTTTTGTCATAGGTTTATAAACAAGATGCTAATGTACCCACAGATTTAAAATATAAAAAAACAATTCTGTGTAGATGTGTAATCTATTGTTCGATCACAGTATACTTGTATCTCGATTCATGGCTCTTGATTTTCTTGATTTTCTCAAACCAACGAGCTCTAGAGGCTTGAGGGACGCCAAGCTGAGGACATTAATGGTTTCAAACCCTTCAGGCTGCCCCATCCAAATTCATCACCCCATCACCCCATTTAACAGCACGCCATACCCACCAAAGCTGCATCTCAATTCATTTCACCTCTTAAAAAAAAAMCTGCGCCGTGTTCATGGTTTTCCCACTCCCGCCCGACGGGTGAGAAGGTATGGAGCGAACGAAGCACATGCATATACCCCCACAATAGCAAATGAACAAGGCATCATTTTATATATATTCATTTAAGGTAGAAAGGAAAGCCCACGAGCGACAGCGACACGGCGACGTGACGAGTTGGAGGCTAGACAGTGAAGACGTGGTACAGATGGCAAGCGGGTAGTAATTGAGACATTTGGGTTCGGCTAAGGAAGAAGAGCAAGAAGAAAAACATCTTTCGCGAAGGGAAGGGAAGGGGACTGCAATTTGGAACACCAAGATAATATAATTAAAGACCAATAATTGAAACGAGTGTGCACGACCAGACATGGTGGACAATCTGCAAACGGACTTCCGGTATGTCGTTAACAAGCAAACACCACCGGCCTTTTGAAGAATGAAGAGGGGGAGTACAAGGTAAGAAACCAGCCGGATTGACCCTGATCAACATGAAGACGAAGCTAGAGTCCTATCATGCTGATGGTCGGGAAAGACAAACCAGAAGGATAAGCCACAGTGACTTCGATTAGAGAATAATGAAAAAANGTAGTGCAAAGGAAGTATCATAATTCACTGAGATCAACCGCAGAGGAAAAAAAAAAAAAGAGGAAACAGAAAAAGTACAGTCTTCAGAATACGAATGTATATAGTTAGCGAAAACGTTTGGAGCAAGATTATTGAAAAGCGTACTTCGCATAAGTACCAACTAACACGAGCCCAAAGAGACAATTGCACACTTTCGGCGCGGGACACATCAGGCGGATTCGCGTTTCCAGTCAACGCTGTCGTAGCGCTATAAAGTAAGCAGTAGTCAATAAGTGCTTTCTAATACGAAAGTAAAACAAAATGGACACACTGGAATCTCAGGCTCTCGTTTCCAGTCCTTCCCGTATCGTGAGTACAGTGTTAAACAAGGATGATCGACAGAATCGCCATAAAAATGATAATAAAGATAAATTAAAATAAGAACTCACGATAACCCCGCGCTTCCAGTCCTGGCTGGTTCCCTAGAGAGCAAGCACGGATTCAGAACCAGAACCAGAACCAGAGAGCAGACAAAGAGTATAGCAACTAGCTCACAGGCTGGGGTGCGCGCTTTAGGTCAGGCCCCAAAGCAATCTATTCGAAGAGAGAAGTAGTAAGCAGTAAGCACACATCCCGATCTATGATAGCTGAAAAAAGCGGAGAAACGCACGGGTGAAGCGTGGACGGACGCAATAGCGAACATCAAACAAGCAAGAAGGACGAGCCTCGGAGAATACATCAGAGCCAACTGCTTTAGACTTTGCTGGATCAAATCGAATGCGTGGGGGGGGCGAGTGTGAGTGTGAGGGAACGGCTGAG
Organism: Phellinidium pouzarii; assembly: GCA_004802695.1. NCBI lineage: Eukaryota > Fungi > Basidiomycota > Agaricomycetes > Hymenochaetales > Hymenochaetaceae > Phellinidium > Phellinidium pouzarii. The sequence goes on from SGPK01000015.1 coordinate 3,055, forward strand.
AATTGGTGGGAGGCAGCAGGTTATTATCAGGGGAAGAGAGAGAATTAATGGGGAAGCATATGGCTGTGGCAGTACTAGTATCCGGTAAAGACATGCCGAGCAGGGTACTGCCTTACTAGGAAGTCTACTTCTGTTTGTGGTAATACATGGGTTCCCTCTGCGGCAATGAGCACCGTGATCTTCCCGGGTCGACTTGATGAAGAATGAATGTACCTCTGTGTCGCGGTTCATCACCGCTGAGGTCGGTGTGTACCTCACTTGCGATAACGATCTCGACGACGACGACGACCGTCCAATGTTTGGACGTTTCACTGGAGCCATGTGCTGTGTACCTACCTGCTTTATTTACCTCTGCCTTCTCAATTATTGTGGTGCTCGGATCTTGCGCGCGAATCTTACGCTGTAAAGTGCGCGCGAATCTAACCTACAGCGCTCGCGAATGTTACAAGGCAAGGCGACAGCTCTAGCAAAACTCGATCTCCAACTCATGATCATGTCATGATGGATGATATGAGGCTTGTGACTGTCACATGGTTCTTTAGCTCGACTCGACTCATCTGCTCTCAAACACTAACCACGTTTCTTGAGAGTAAAAAAAAANTTAGCAAGTACGTTCAACCCTCATTGATTAGACCGGCAGTAATCCGTCCCGATCTATTGATGTCTTGATGTCAATATTTCCGGCTATACATAGGCTATTCGCCAGCCGACCTGGACCTGGATAAGATGTTATTATTATAAATGCTATCTTCGATGGCCATCAATATACCCATCGACCCTGTTGACGATGTCCTGCCTTTTTCATCTCTTTTATCTATCTATTCTATTAAGAACACAGTTGGTTCCTTATTTTATTTAATTTTTTGAAAGTCGAGACTTGTCATAAAAGACAAAAGAGAGACGACGCACCCAGCAGACACTTCACATTTGTTGTTCCTCCTGACCTGACAGCACCTAGGTTTTAGGCCGTACTATGGAAACCTACGATGCAACCATCCATTGTCTACTCTTGTTCCCAAACCCAGGCCATCCACACTCAGCGACCGTCGGTCGACACACGTTCAATTCAATGGATCATTTCATTTGTATTCTGATTTCGGATCAGACGATAATCTCAGTAAAGATGCAGATGCCGAGATGCCTGCCCCTGCTTGTGAGAAGAACTGGTGGGGTCGCGACGAATCGCGATCGAGTCTGAAAAAAAAAAAAAGTAAAGTGCACGAATGTCGGACATGCCCTGAACGAACTGCATTTGTTGATGGTTTACGTTGCTCAATATGAAAAGACCTCAATGCAATGCAGGCGCGAGGAACGACGTAAACAAACACAAACAGCATGCACTGGGTGAGTCGCTGCAATACATTAAATAGATCCCAAAACTCTTCCATACTTATCATATACGACGCGGACTTTCGCGAGCGGTTGCGTCATTACTAGTAACAGATTAGTATCGTTATGGAAAAACCCGACATTAGAGGTTTCCCGTTGCCTATGCAATCAACTATTATTAATTGTCCTACTTGGTTGCATTCAACTTCAGAGCTCCAGAAATTTGATTTCTTCTTATAGCGCCCGCCGCGTCACCATGCGGATTGCCAGTGTATGCTTAACTCGGCGGACACCATTGTCTTGCCTTCTCTATCCTGAGGAACGTTGATGTCGTACGTCTCTTCAGAAATCTACATTCACCATAAGCTATTCACTGGTTACATCTGATTCTTCGTCTATGGACAGCGCGGCGCTGCGTCACCATGCAGTTGTCTATTCGAAGACAGCATCCGCCAAAACACCGCCCCTCCTTCCATTCTACCTTGGATCTTGTCAAAAATATTGTTGCCCCGAACGTCGAATCCATCGAGATCGGTGTTCTTTTGACGCTTCACGTCACATGGAGTCTCTAGACCCACTGGCATTGGACATGGTCCTTCTGATCTTCTTCGTATCTGTGCAGACTCGGACACTTTGACATCTGATCTCTCCTTCTGTCTCTCTCTCTCTCGGGTGCTCTGTCGTCGTGATCTCTTTTTATAAAGACTGCTGTGCAGTCGAGCACTTACTTATCCTTCAAGTTGTCAATTGCGTTGATCGCTGAATGTAGACCATGTCTTGTCTTCTCTTCCGGTCAAACCTCACTTGCGAATCAACACTGCATCAGGACGTTGTCTCGCTATCTCGCTTCCATGGTGCGGCACAGTGTTACTGAGTATCGCTGAAGGTGTGTTGAACATTAAGACGATGATCAACCGAATAAACATACCGGGACTCTTGAGACTGCAGCGAGTAACGCATTCACGCTGATGCCCATCAGTGCGCTCGCTTTTCGCTGGTCAAAATGTGTACTCGATTCGAGTACTCACGCGTGTCAACTCGGGCTGATGGGGAGTTTCATACCACAGGAAGTGCAAACCTCATGAATGCTCTTTACTCAAGCAAATAAGAACATTCCTTAATCAGCTGCGTTAAAGGAGAAAGAAGGGCATACGGCAGAGGCAAAATAATGATAAAATATCAACATTAGCCCACCGCGAGGGTCGAACTCGCAGCCTTCAGATTCCACCTAATTTCAGTGACTCGTAAGAGTCTGACGCTCTATCCGATTGAGCTAGGTAGGCAATACAATTAAAATGCTTTAGCGCTACTTGAGTCTGATACAATCTAGGCCAGACTTATGTAATCTCTTCTCGCCGCGACGCACGTGACTGCCTCACGCATATCGCACACTTGTCGTCAACTGCCAGTACTAGTAGTGGGTGGGGCTTCAACGGCTGTTTGCTGTCGACTACCAGTTGACTCTTACAATCGCGCTGGCATTTTCTCTTTGACTTTTTCCTGTGGTCAATCATTTAGGACTGTTGTTCGCTTACATTTTTGTATTTAGACCGGTTTTTTCTTCGATCCGAGATTCCGACCCCCTGGTGGCCGTGAAATAAGTCCTTTTTCCTTGACACGCCGTGACTGGGCGCGATTTGTTTTTCATTTTCCGTATTTTCTTGGATATGAGCCGAGTCGGAGTATTCTGGGACTATGGTGAGGCTGATCTGTAACTAGGATTGTGAATTATATTTCCTTTGATACAACTATACTTTCGCAGAGAATTGTAGTATACCATCCGGAATGTCTGGATATGTGGCTGCGAATAAAATCCGTGAAGCTGTGCAGCCTCTCGGAGCAGTACAAATGTTCAAGGCCTACCTGGATGTGAACTTACAATTCACGAAGGTTGTGCAGCACAGCGAATTACAGTCCTCAGGTGAATATATGCAGATCGATTTAGATGTGCTATACGATTTGGCACTTAACTATTGTTTGGTTTAGGAGTCTCTTTGATCCATACTCCGCACAACGCGAAAAAGGAAGTAGCTGACAAAATCCTGCTAGGTGACTCCGTCTATTAACTACAAACTTTTGTATACATTCTCACTGCTTTCTAAAGCTGACCTCATTATGTTTGCCCTCGAAGGGGAAGGCCTTTCGTCAATTGTTTTGATTTCTGGAGATCGCGACTTCTCTTACGCAGTGTCTAGTCTTCGATGCCGTGGACACGGGATATTTTTCATCTCCCCACCTTCCTCGACTCATCACAGTCTGGAATTTCTGGCAGACGGGATTTTTGATTGGAGAGCAGATATACTCGAACGCAAAGACCCCTCCTTCAAAATACGGGCGCTCTTGAACAAGAGACCTCATCTGTTGTCCAGCGGTAGCCTTGATGCTTCTATATGCACACGTCGCTCGCTTCTGTCTCGTCCCCGTAAAGGATCATCGTGGGACTCACAGCTATCTGGAAATACCCTAGTGGATTCTGAACCTCTGTATCCTGATATCGACCTGTCTGTTCCGGGCGAACACACGAATGATGTCATAGGATCCTGGGAGGACAATGCAGCCGCATTTTTCGGGGAGGGGCTCGCATCAAATCATACGGAATATACATGTATATCCCAACCCGCTTCTCACGAGAAAGATGTGGATCCTGATCCCGAGACTGCGAGCATTGGCTGGGCGTCCATTGAAGAAGAGGAGAATTATATGACTCAAAGTGTCGCGGCGCAGGTTTCTTCAGCGGTTCCTGACATTGAGTATTCCAAGTCGGCGGCTTCTCTTCTTCAATCACCTCCCGCTCTATCCGAACGTGAACTATATCCTCAGGATGACCAAGCTAGGGAGAGGATCCCATTGGCCTCTGCTGTTTCAGATATACCTTGTACGAGCTCTGACGAAAACGTACTAGACGATGCGAGAGATGGATTTGATGATGTCAATCAGCAAAACATTGGCGCGGGTGCAGGAGAAGCCGAATTAGATAAAATTTCTTCTGAATCGAGCCAAGAGAGACTCGTCGATACCTTGGAGACAGTGATATGCTCACCCACTGCCACTGCCACTTCTTCTCCTACTCCCGCTAAATGCAGAAATCCATATCTTAGCAATTTGTGCGTCATCAATATCCCGGATGATACAGCAATTTCTGCATCATTTACTACGAAGGGTTCTTCTCCGAAAGCCGACGTTTCTATCTTCGCAACTCTTGTCGAGGCTATGGAGCAGGAGAGTGTCCATGGAAACATCAGCATAGCATATACGTCCCTTGGCTCATTGCTACTGCAAGCAAATCCGAACGTGTATATCGGAGCCAGAGTAGCTGGGCTGAAAGAGTACCTCGAGCTTGCTCAACTCGCGGACATAGTCTCTTTCTTTGGTGTCAATTGGGAGACTCGAGAAGGCTGCATCTTCTTCAATGACAAACATGTTCGTCAGTTACGAAACATGGGTTTCCTTGATAGCCAGTACCAGCCAATACGTTCGGAAGTAACACCTGCGGTGGAGCCTAGACCGCCTACGCCGAAATCTAGAAACCCGTCGACGCTCATTCCCTATTTTCCTGAGGTCAGCACTTGGCATTTATGCGGGCTTGACGGTTTGCGTTCGGAGTCTGTTAGTGACAGTGGTCGGTGTTCGAGTTGGGGATCCTCGCGGCTTCCATCCATCCCGAGATCTCCGCCGCCCGTACCCCGCACGCCTTCGCCGCATCAGCCATTTATTCCCACTACGCCTGTATCTAAGTCAGTGGTGTCCATTTTGGCCCCACTTCATCTCCCTGTCAAAACAGCGTCACCCATGGGACCGTCGATGACATCTTCTACGCCTACAACCAAGACACCTACCAAATCACCGGTATCTTCCACTATGTCTCAAGGCGCAGTGCTCACTCCATCTTCGGAATCCCCTGCACATGGAATACAAGTGCCGTCTCAACCCACTGTGTCTTCTGCGTCCGAAGCAGAAGTGCCTACTGCGTCTCCGGTGTCTGTAGCAAAAGCAGCAGCGTCCACCCAGACACCGTCAACAAAGTCAATTTCTGCATCTCAAGTTGCATCGTCCACCCAGACACATTCTGTTGCTCCTATAACCAAAGTATCAGTGTCCAACCCTCCGAGTTTTTCTGCGTCCAGCACAGCAAACCCCACCCCTCCTCCAGTTCCTTCGAGCTCTACAGCAGCGGTCTCCAAAACCCCTCCCAAAGTTGGCTCTGAATTCGTCAATCTTGTAAAAATATTGCGGGATGCGCATTCATCTGGGAAGTGTTCCATTGAGCGGAGCCAACTTACCCAACTCCTTCGAGAAGTCTACCCTGCTTTGCGGACAGGAAAAAAGGGGCCTAGTAAACTTGTCAAAAGAGCGGAGGCGGCTGGCATAATCCGGCTAAATGAAACTACCGCTCGTTTGCTTCCAATTTACCATGCAATTTAAAAACAGCTCTGAGGCTGTTTCTTATTTTGTAATTCTTTCGCCGAATATCTGGCATGTACTACATAAATATGATTTGTGTCCCTCGATCGAATGTGTTGAGTTACTTACACTATACTCGAAGCCTTTTATGGGGCAATTCTTGGAAAAATCTGTAGCTCAGGCTGCGGCGTCATGCCAGTGTACATGTCAGATAAATCGAATGGTGGCAGTACAAAAATGATCGACAGTAACGATCTTCACATTGAAGTTGTATTAATCGTCTCTTGGTGCTTTGACCGTGGTTATTTTCTTACTACTCATTAATCGTTCACTTTCTGGTGCGGTAAGTATGAGTGACTCCGAGGCATATGAGCCAGCCTTTTCAGTACATATGCAAAATTGCTGCTTATGATAGAGGACATTGTTGTTTGAGAGGCTTTAGTAAAAGAAGAGCTTAAATGTATGACTTTGCTCTGGATTTGAGATGAGTTTTACAGGCAGAAAAATCAAGAAACTCTCAGAGACTACTCGAGCTCACAATATTTCTCCACCTGTAAGTGGTGAAGTATTTCCCCCAGCAGGATAGCAATACGTGGAGCACCTTAGACTTTCTCAGACATATGACGTATAGACGGTATTTATGGTGGCAGAACCATTTCTAAAACCTGGTTGAACGGAGAGACTCCTACTGTAAAATGGCGACAGTCACCTTATAACAATCTTTTCAAGATGAAAATTTCCCTTAAGAAATCACTGATGCTCGTAATGAGTCTAGTATTTGTGGTCCGGACAACCTTACTAAGAAACAACGGCTTAAACTATCAGGCATCTGACGAGATAAAATGCGGCTTGAGTCCTGTCATTTGGCACAAGGTTCAAATTCAAAGTCCGCCTATGCCGTCGCGTCGTAAACGCGTCTTCAAAGCAGTGATACTCACGTGATCTGCTGTGGACGCATCCAGAGTTCCCCATCCCGTCTGAGGCTCTCATAACACGCTCGGGAGCGGTTTTAACCATGCCATCAGACCAAAGCACGTGGCTCATTGCGGCCCCTCAGGACGTCGATGCGGAGGGCATCGTGCACGAACTCATTTCAAAGATTCAGCAGCAGACGCGCTCCTTCGCGCCGAGGAACATCGCGGAGTTTCAGATCCCTTCTTTGAGAGTGCGTAGCCACTTGGGTTTCTTTAATCTTGACTTTGGGGTTTATGATGCGGTTTTTTCTGTTTGTTTTTCTTCTGCTAGACTGGGACGCTTGATATTCTTGTGTCGCTGTCTGAAGATCTCCCGAGACAGGACGCGTACTCCACGACAGTCGTGGCGAAGATTGTTGATACGCTACGGAATCTCCTAAACAATGACCCGAAGAAGCTCGGGCCGCATACACTCGTGGACGAGCGCGAGGTGGACAGTTATCTCCTGGAGGGATGGAAGTGGAACGAGGGGCGGTACAATGTGCAGAAGAGCGCGAAGGAGCTTGCGGAGGTTTTGAATAAGGTGAGTGGATGTTCTGGGCTTTGCGATTGTGATTTTACTACTGCGGGTGCTCAATACGCGGTATATGCTTTTGCTGTGTATAGGAGATGTCGTCGATTGACAATGTCATGAAGACGAAGCTCAACAACTACATCTTGGCCAAAGGCTCATTAGTCCAGATGCAGAGGAAGAAAGCGTGCGTCGTCTTGTATCTACCGTTCATGTTCGGCAATTGATCTTCTGGCTACAGTGGCAACTTGTCAGTGCGCTCGTTGGTGGATGTCGTGTCGAAAGAGGACTTCATTGATTCGGAGTACTTGGAAACAGTACTTGTCGCTGTTCCCAAGTGCGCTCTTCTCTTCTCTTTTTTNGACTGGATCTTACATTCGGTCAATGTTGACCTTCGAGTTTCCAGGTCGCTGGTGAAGGACTGGTTAGTGAAGTACGAGCGTCTCACATCGATGGTCGTACCTCGCTCCTCAAAGTAAGGCGATTTGTGTATTCTCCTCTTTACATCTCATTTAAAAGTACCCCACGTACAGACTGATCGCCTCGGATAACGAGTTTTCATTATTTGGAGTTGTGGTATTCAGGCGCGTGAAGGATGAGTTTGCGCAGAAATGCCGAGAGAACAAGTACGTCGTGTCCGACTGGATGAGGCTTCCCTTGAACAGTTGACATAACTACATATTATTGTGAAACTTAGGTTCCTAGCACGAGATTTCGTTTTCACTGATGAAATGGCCTTGAAACACCAGCAAGATCTTGACATTGCTGGGACGACCGAGAAAGAGCTTTGGGTATGTCTATTTTTTATTGTTACACATATCTCATTACTCATTTATGTATTTGAGAATAGACAGAACTCTTACTGATCTCACGAACGAACTTTTCGGAGGCCTTCCAGTCTCTGGTACACCTCAAGGTTCTCCGTCTATTCGTGGAAAGTGTACTTCGGTACGGCCTCCCAGCAAACTACGTTGGAGTCGTAATCAAAGTTCGTTCCGTCCGTTCCGTACTATTTTTAGCATGCAAAGAGCTGATGCCACAATCCTTCCTTTTTTAAATGAAAATTTATTATTTTCCCTTTGGTAGCCTGAGCCAAAAACGCAGAAGAGAGTACTTTCGACGCTCACTACGCACTTTGCATACCTCGCGCCGCGTTCAAACAGCAAACGCTCGAAAATGAAAGCCAGCGCCACGAATGAGGAGTTCTTGGGCGAATATCAGACGCTTATGGAGCAGGAGTTCCTCGACTTCGTCGTATTCGACGTCCCGTGGATTGTAAACTAGATTTGTAGGTTTTTTTCTCGAGCAGGTTTTTGGATAATATAACAGCTTGTATTCTAATCATTATTCTCATGTTTGTGTGCGGGGGGATGCGTTCCGATCTAAGTGCGATATAGTATTGAATTGGGCTAGTAGGAACATCCCCGTGCCGTACTGTATACATCTTTACAGAGCGATATTTTATGGAAACATGAGAAAGAGAGCTGTGGTGATAATTTGTACCATGTACGGGATGCACTAATTGACAATCTATAAGTACTATGGTGGCTTCGCAAAGTGGAGAGAGGAAAACAAAACAGACAGAATGCTAAGACCTTCCACGAAACCGTGAAAGGCTTTAAAAAAATTATACGCGAAAAACAAATCTCGAAACAAAAATGGTAAATCGATCCGGAATATACAAGTCCGGTGTCCATCCAGGGAGCGTAGTCCAAGGCACTTTCTTGTTCTTGGGTTAGTATAAATTACACTTCCTTATCTACATACGGAGATTCGACATGAAGCGGTTGGCCTCCTCAACGCTCGCGTCGTCCAGGATGCGCGCGGTGCGACTGGGGCCGTACATGGAGGCGAAACGATAAGGATTCGCTCCACCTGCGTTCGCGGTCTCCGGGCGGTCATAAACACTCGGGAAGCTCGGCGCCGTCGCGGATGTCGGCCGAGAGACGTCCTCATCCGGGATGGATGTGGTCGGCGAGTCTGGCGGGGCCGTCGAGGCAGATTCGGTGATGCGCGCAAGCGAGAATGTTAGATCGAGCGACTGAGCGCGGTTTTGCAACGAGCGCGGCTTGTTAAGCTTCTCCTTGATTTTCTCCTGGAGAAGAGAATCAGAGCCACGTTTAAATGGCTCCTCAGTCTGACGCGTGCGCGCTATGGGTGGTGGACCGCCCTGGTAAACATGAGAAAGTCAGCTGACAATGACACTGTTGAAAGATAGAGCTACACACAATCATGGGGAGTGGAGTCCAGTAATCAGCGGAAGGTGAGTCGTAGACAGAGTCGGTCTCGGTGTTTTCTTCCTGTTCGATATTATACAGGTACGAAAGCTGCTGGCTCGGGTTGCTGTGGCTATGACTGTGACTGTGGCTGTCAAAGAGCGCCTTGACATCTGGAGAAGAGCTTGCCATCCTTAGTCTCCTGTCAACAGACACCTCGGGAGCTACGGGGACGTTTGTCAGTCGCCGCGAAGGAAGGCTGAAAGACGCGAGTTGTGTACCATGTGCGGCCGATAAAAGCTTACTGTCGAAGTGCGGCAGTGATTCCGCGAACGAGTCCGCCCGTCTGTGCGTCTTGAAGGTCGGGTAGATAGGAACATTCTGAGAAACTAGGAACTGTTCCAGATGTTCCCNGCGCGGGGATGAGGAAGTCGCTGTTGCTCCTCTGGCACATGAATTTGAAGGAGGATTCGCCAGGGGATGCAGATGGAGAGCCATTCGAGCCTGTCTTCATAGTCGGTACGATGGACACCTGGAAGTCGCGCTTGATGCGCTCCGTGAACGCCAAAAAGTCGGGCGAAGCGCATATGCGTGCGATATCTACGCTGGGAGGGATAGCCATCTCGGCCTCAAATGGAACATGATCCTGGGTTCGGTGAGTCAGAAAACAGACAATCTCAGTACCGATAGGATCACGTACGAGAAGCATTGTTGCCGCGATGTGCACCTGGGACTCGGGTCCAAATATAGAAATGACGTCGGAAGCCGTCTCCTTGTCAGGAAAACGGAACTTGCAATTAGTTTTGCCTTCTATATCATGGATGAAGATGCTCTTCTCGCCCAACAGAATACGGTGGTATTTGCGAGGTATAGCGACCTTCTCTGCCATGTAATCACGATCCTGAGAGAAAAAGTTAAATAAATGAATACATCCCATTCTCCCAATCTTGATTGGACTAAAACTAAAACACACTTTAGGATTGACGAGCTCCGTGACTGCGGCTTTCAGATTTTCCAGGTTTATAGCATTTTTAGCTGGTGTCCGCGCGACTACGTTGTCCTCGTTGTCATGATAGCCGCCGAGCGCAGCGAATTCCTCCGCGTTTGAAAACTTTACATAGACCCCCCNACTTCTTCATGATCCGCTGAATGCTCTTTCCTCCGACGCCAATGATGCGCTTGTGGTACGCCTCGGGCACGTGGAAAGAAATTTCCGCAGGAAGCTCCTCCTGCAGGAGGCTAAGGCCCTGCAGTGCGCCTGCGTCATTACTGGATATGTCGATGAGGAAGTTGTGGTCATTGAACGTCTCAAACTTGATCTTAACGTTTGACGTCTGCATAATTTTATTGATCTTCCCATTTTTCTTGCCACTGATGAACTCGCGATGTTCGTTCGCCAACTCAATTTGGAAGCGAATCTCATGATGGAAGGCCTAATACAGAAGAATAAGCAATACATCCGTTAGTACTTAATTTTATTTACGTACCTTGATGGCGTCAAGTTCTAGGACCATCGAGACCGCCGCTCGCACTTCGTGCTCGAGGCCATGCATCTCAAAGCACATGCTTTTAAATACAACTTCAGCGCTAGACTGGTCAGAAATTTGCTTCAGGACGTTTGTCATTTGCGCTGGATTGAGAGTCGAGGGAGGTAAAAGAACGTTAAACTGGACCGGTAAAAGCCAGAGTGATGCTACATAGAATTGGCACGCCTTCGCAGACTTTATCAGCATACGTTGCCTCACATAGATTAAGTCAGCACAACATACCAATTGCATAACAGAGCGAATAGTTCGTTGTATGTTGACTTTATTGTCACCATACACGGTGATTAAGCTAGTTGAGCTGCCAATAGGAGGGAAATTAATGAAGGTTGCATTATCGTTCATGATAGTCTTTAGATCGTCCATGCGATCTGTAAGCATCCAGTCTAACTTGCGCGGTAAAATAGCAGTGTCTCTCGACATAGCTTGCTTGCTCTAAAAAACTCGCACATTCGTCATACTCAATTCAAAGTACAGGATGAAAGCACGTACCTTCTGCATAGAAAATTTAAACAACATGTCCCTTGCCCTCTGAACACCAAAGAATTCGCCAGTAATCCAAATAACGTTGCTGCTCTGCCGCGGCGCGGAGCCAATAGGAGTTTGTGGATGGCCAAGGGGCCCGACATCCGGACCAACGAGACCTTGAAGAGGAGAAGGAAAGTAGATACTCGTGCCGGTCTCCTCTTGTATGGATTGAATAGTGCTACGCCTGCGGCCGGCGATGATAGCATGAAGTTTGTGATCAATTTCGCAAACTTCCGACTGAAGCCCACTCTATAATGAGAGTAAGCGCATTATTCTCCTTCATGAGACAAATATTTTACGCACGAGTTCATCCAACATGACAAGCAGACGGACTTTCGCAACATCGACGCTGTCAACACCGTTGCCAGATATCGCAAGCTCACATATCCGCTCTGTCTCAAGTCCGGTCCAGCTGCTGTCCGCGGCGATACTATCGGGCGGTGCAAGCGAGAGCGATTGCGGACTGTTGACGACGGCAATGCGCACATTCGTCTGTGCGGCTATGTCGTCGAGGCGCGTGCGGACTTCTGGCTTTACTGCAGGGCTTGTGGACGGGAGGTCAAGGATTTCAGAGCGGGTCAACCGAATGGAGGCCCGGTGCTGAAACAAATGGCGTGCTAATGAGTAACTGGGGCGGAAAGAATAGAGAAATGAAAAGGCGAATGAAATGCCCACCTGAGTAGGGCATTCGCGCAAAATCATGCCCCGAGCAGCTATGACTTGCTGGTAAGAGCCAGACAGATGAAAGTTCCAGCCTTTGCCGTGAGTAGCCCTGGTGAAGGTGATGAGACAGCCGTGGGCCTGCGTAGCCGACAAGGCTACTTTTTGTACCGCATCTGCGTCAGCCGCAAGACCGTTGCCAGCCTGCGGGTCGTTCGCAAGCACATTCTGCGCAGAGGCGTAGGAGTTGGCGTAGTCGAGTGCGGAAGGAGGGTGCGAGGTCGTGGGGACGCGTGGATAGGTGAAAGAAGTCGTGTAAATATCCATAATTGATAGTTTACGATTGCAAGGATGTCCTAGATGCAAGAAAGAGATCAAAATACAGATCTGTCGGCGAAGAGCAGTCGAGCAGCTGGATGTGAGACAAGACCCAATCCACGGGAGGGTATGGAGGATGTGCAACGGGTATAGCAAAGAGGATATACTGCGACGTCAAGAGTGCGGCGCCTACGAGCGAGCGATGAAGATGAAGAAAAAGGCAGAAGAAAAGAAAGTGCAATGGATATATGTAAGGCTCACGGCACAGACACAAAAACCATGCAACACCAGTGTCAACGTAAAGCAGAATGGGTGAGGACACTGGCCGAGGTCGAGCAGCCACCGCCAATTTCGGACTCGGAGTCCCGAGACACAAAAATTTTTCTTCTCAAAAAAGAAAATAAATAAATAACGAGGCGTCACCACGGTCATGTTTATATTACAAGCACCGCAGATGCATTGTATTCCCAAAATAAAGTAAACGACTTTGTTACAAAAGATCAAAGCCTTCAATTGGCTGCCAATCATCCTCCGCGTCGAACAGTTTGCCGTGACAGTCCGATCCTGCAGCCGAAAAATGTGCGTACGGATCTGACGCTATCAGCTTCGCCCCGCACCTGTAGCAGAAATGTTGTTGGCATTTTGCACACATCATCTGTATAAGTAATACTGTCAACTACTCGTCTTTTAAACGAAAGAAAATACATACGTGATTGCATCCAAGAGACTTCTCAACATGGATATGACACCCGGGACATGCCGTTGTTGAATTACTTAGCCAGTCCTTAGTAGATTCATCCTCTTCATATTGCTTGACGAGCTTCAAAAAGACCCCCTTGCCAAATTTCCGTTCGAGTGCTAGTCGTTCCGGCGATCGTTCGGGCAGGTCAAGGTATTCCATCACCAAAGAATGTGTTACAGACTTTGGACATTCAGAGATAGGGCCGTGCCTTGCAAATGAAGTGGTCAGACCGTATCAGAGGAGACACTACACATAACTCACCAGGTGTGCCTACAGAACGAGCAAAAGCTGAAACTGCAAGCAGAACAGGTACGAAGCCTGTCCCATCCAGATGACTGACTTGCATCTGCATCAGACACCAGTTTGGGGACTGGGGCTTGACATGTCGGAATAGGACAATGCACCGTAGTCGGATCTAGAAGACATAATTGAATCCAATCATACAGCATCTAATACAGCGTACTTACCTTTCTCGATTTCCTTCTTTGTTTTCAGCCATTTCCATCTTATGGTTTCCTTGTCACTTACAACCCGTCTAACCTCTTCTTCAGATGCAGCTCTCGCCTCTTTCACACATACGGGATCAGCACACCCCACACGTTCAACAGAACCTTCGGCAATGCAAGAACCCCAGTAATCCTGCAGGCAGGACCGACAGAATACATGAGAGCACGAGAGCTGGATGCAGCGTGCACCTTTCAACGAATCAAAACAAATAGAGCAGCTGAATGATGTCTGTGCAAATTCATTGGATGTTGCAGCCGCGTCATGTTCAAGGAGAATCTGCGTTAAGAGAGGATGTGGTCCTATATGTTCAAGCCTATGCTGAGTCATTGGCACCAAAACCATACAAGCCTGGTAGATGCACACATACCGTATAACACCAGACTCGTCTACCAGTTGCAATAGATCAATGAAATCACCACTGCGTATGAGTTCTACCCAGTTACACAGCGCGCCTTCGCCGTTTATCCATGATCCAAGCAGAACCTGTGCGAGCTGCGCCTCGCACGGCAACCAAGAGTGTGTTGCATGGATAGATTGTATCGTTGGGGGACACGCCTTAGGATAGCCTTTAGGGAGTTGAACGTTAAGTAAGATAGGCGGCAAATGCACGAGCTTAAGTAACGAGGTAGCGCTCGATGAAGCTGTTCGCGAACTGCTGATGATTACACAAACGTTCCGGGGTGTTCCCAGTTCGACAGGAACCTCGAAGCGCACATAATTGAGACTGTGTTCAAGAATACAGTCTGGGTAGATCGACTGTAGGACCTGCAATTCTTCTTCTCGCAGGTCATCGTTATCGTCGTTCATGGAGGTGAGAGGGAAATAGAACTCTAGGTATACTGTAGTGTGGCGGGTTATGAATCACTTGTAAGGGTTCTGACTCGAAATAAAAAATAATCAGTACATTTACACTATTTAAATGTCTACAGATGGATACATTAGCCTCTTGTGAGCTATTATAAGGCTTTATTATCGCAAAATATGTTCAAGTAAATACTTGAAAGAGTTAATGCGAGGGAGATCCCGAAATCATAGATTTCGTAGTTATGAATTACTGTGGGAACTTTGAAGTAAGTAGTACGATCCGCTGTCTCAAGCTTCACACAACTCTGACGACTCTGGGTCTCACAGAATTGCATCCAGCAATGCATGAGCTCCAGTCTCAGTGCTTTCCTCAACATTCTGCATGCTAACAGACTCACAAAATGCTGGCTGTGGCTGTGACTGGGGATAAGACAAAGTTGTCATGTCCAGAGGCATCTTCTGGGCAGTTTTCAGCTGGTACCACATCTGTTAGGGTATTGGCTAATCTAGGGTGAGTGTTCTCCTTTTCATTAGGAGGTTTAGGAGCTGATTTCTGTGTTCTTTTGTACACCTTTTGCTTTTTTGTTTTTGCAGCTGCCTCTTTCAAAGTCTTTGCAGCTTCTTTCTCTGCCTCTTTCTGGATTCTCGCTGCCTCCCTCATTGCTTCCTTCTGTATATTTGCTGATTCCCTCTCTGAGTCTTTTTTTTGCCTTCTGAGTTGCTTTCTCTGCTTCCTTCCATACCTTTTCAGCCACCTGCATATCTATCCATTCAGCATTTCTCCTTTCTTTCTCCTTCTGTAATTCCTGCTTCCATTTCTCTTCAAGCCTCTTTGTAATGTTCTTAATCAATGGACTAAGCATGTTATATGCTTTAAAAATGATCAAAAATATATTTAGAAGGCATATATTGAGTATAGTGTTGTTCATTCTTACAGTTCAGCAGAGCCCTTAGTATCTCCCTCATTTTTTGGCTAGATGGCTTCAGATACTCTGTACTTACAGGTATGATAGTAATAAACAAGCATATGTAGCATTTTTTTAAATTTATTTTGAACTTGTCTCAGAAAACAATTCAGAAAGCCATCTTACACCCTCTCCAGAAGACTTTGCAGTGATGAGCTTGACTCTAAACCTGAGCAGCTCTACCTCGCCCCAAACTCACAAACAAAACAAGTAACACTAATGGCTTATGCACCTATATGCTGGTAAAATTTTGAATCATAAATGTGAGTGGAAGTGGTGGAATAAAATGGTGAAGGAAATTGCAGTCATCTTAGCAAAATTCAAAAAAAAAACACTTCTTGTCGCAATTGCAAGCACTGTATCATTTCTATTTTTTTTGTCAGAGATCCATGGAATTTTCACTCTGCACTTTAAATACCATATTCTATATCTATACCAAATTTTGGAATACCCAAACATCCCGTTCGTGAGATACATAAATTTTGATTCATTACTACGAACAACACTACAGTATATGTGCTGAAATCGGAAAGGGGAGAGAGATCTGCGGGATCTGCAAACAACTTCAGCAACATTCCTCACGCTCGTCTCGTCCGTACACCAGCAAGCTCTGCTCTCTATGGACGAGTACACATCTTCTCATGCTGTTATAAAAGCCCTCAAGGGCACATTGGATCCACCTGAATCTCCTGGACCTGCAAAAATTGAAATTGCGCGACGTACATGGGACTCGTCGGACATTTTCTTCCCGAATAAAGATGAAATTTTAGCAGAATGGATTCTCAACACTTTTTTNGAAGGACAAGGGGAGTGCTAGGTGCGTATGCCCCCCNTTTTTTTATTTAAAAAANTAATTTTGACGTTGAATGTCTTGCGAATAGCCGCTCGAGTCCAGTGCTTTCCGCACCATACTGGTCTCTACTCGGCGAGCTGCTCACGACAAACTCAAATTTGCAATTCACCCGGACAAGTAGGGTTTGGCTGCCACCTTTGCTGAATCGCTTGTCTGTTGCGGCCATTACAGCGACGTTTTTNCAACTCGGTTCCTTCTTCGAACGCGGAATTCGACAAGGAGCTAGCGGAATGCTTTGCCCGCTGCATGCTTGTGTTGTGGCCTTTAGCTGCCTCTCGAATGAATCTCGATGCCTTGACATATTGCTTCGGCTCTATTCTTGTGTACCTTTCTTCTGATACGAGTCGGTCGAATGCGTTAGACTCGATAAGTATTTTGGTAGCACGCTCTTTTCGCCAGTCCATCGGGAACTCGCCAAATAAAAAAAAAGGTCAGTGAAATGCTTATACGTTTCTCGCTCAATTACCGACTACATAATGAACTTTCAGATTCTCTCATCGTTCCTGCAAGTCAACTTTTCACGTTGGACGAGCTTCGTCTGCGTAGAAACTTTGTCAGAAACTTATTTACAGAGAGAAGGCAAAACATTGAAGTCCGAAGTCTATCAAATTGGAATCGATATACTTTTCTCCGTTGAATCTTTGAAAAGCTCCCAAGATCCTCTTGTAATTCTTCTTACCGAGCACTTTATTCCCTCAAAAACTCCTAAATCGCAGCTTCGCGTCGTTCCTATGATTTACAAGGCATACGTCCAAGAAACACGGAAGCACCGTTTCTCCGTCTTTGGATCTGGCTCATCGCCTTCTCAGGACCAGACAGTCCAGGGTAAAATTAGAGACGCAGGTATGACAGCTTTTATGAACTCCTATAAGACGCTTCGCGAATTCGGAGACGATCTGGAGGTGTGGCAAAGCGTAGTTTCTCTACTAGAGGTCCTAGAAGAAGCAAACATTGTGGGGTCTGGATCATCTGAAAATACGAACATTTTGAGTGATATCGCTTCTTGGGCCGTCAACATACTGACTTTAAAAANGTGGTAAGGGAAATTGCCTATCATGGGGCATATAGCTTACTTGCCTCTTCCAGACGAACCGAGACGGCTTGAGTCTGCTCTTCGAATCCTCTGTGTCTTGTCACATGTCGATTTTGAAATTATCAACCCTCTTTTGTCTGAAATATTTTCGGGACTAATAACTGTGCGTTTCGTTAAAGATGTCAGGCATACTCTCTGACTGACGAACTGAGCAGATACAATCGACAAGCTTCCCCTCTGCGCAAGCCTTATTACACAACCTCCTCGATTTTCACTCCAAGACCAGAACAATTCCTTCTTATCTCTCGACTTTGATAGACTGTCTCTCAGGTTGTCCCACTTCAAAAAGGATAGTCAAGAAATATACGGAGCCAATCCGGTTGCACCGAGACTGTGCATCAGGCTCGCTCCTTGGTCTGGCACATCTCGAAGAAGTTTCACGGGCTGTTAAAGGCTTTCTTACGTCTGGCCAGACACCCGAGGCGGTTCAGGCTCTCCTCGAGATATTTAACGCTTCATGGTCCAGTTATTCGGACGACCACAACGCCATGATGGATGTCGATGAGAATGAAGCTATGACAGCCGTCGAAATCTTGAGAAAATCTGAGAATAAAAAGTCAAAGCGGAGGAAGGTCGAGACATTGTCTATTCCTATGTCTGCGAGGGAACTTTCAGCTGTATCTTATTCACTCGTGGCTCGTGTCATCGCCATTGTCCTCCCATCGCTTCCCTTCTCGACACTTCCCGAGCCGTCGTATGCTATCCTCCGGTCGAGTATTACCGAAGCTTGGATGGGAATCAGGAAGAATGCAGCTTTGATCGCTTTCAATGCTCTGCCTGAGACATCTGTGGGCGAACGTTGGGCTAGTCAGATCGTCACAGCATCTACTCTGCGCATCTGTCACGCGTTGAACATGTGTCCGTCACTTCGTTCTTTGGACACCATGAGCACAGAAACCGTGCCCTCTGGTCAGACTGCTTCGATGATCCGTTCTGCAGGAACAACACCAGAGCTGATTGTAGAACTGGTATATTCGATTTATAAACTCTCGACTATTTATACTTATGTATGTCACGGTTATAGCTTCGTTTTTTNCTTCGATCAAGACCTGAAATTTGCAGACTCTGATGAACGGGATGCAATAATTGAGGCAATGCTCAATTACATGAGCACAAACTTGAATGTTTCTGAACGAGAACAAATTCCCAGTCGCACGACGTGGAATGGAGCTTCGAGTTCATTAGATTTATCAGAACCTGGTGGCCATCAGAGAGGAGCGTTAGCAGTTTGGCATCTGGTGCTAGATAGATGGCTTCCAATAATCGAGTAGGTTTCTTACTTTGGCGCTCCCTCTGGCATAGATTAATATGCTATGCAGCGAGATTTCTTCTCCGGAGCATTTGTTGATTCTGGCAGATATGTGTCTTCTGCAAGGGAACACGGGTCATGATGCTTCTCCCAGTAGCTTGTCGTTTAACTGGGATTTGGAACAAGCAATGCGCTCAGCTGCGTTCTGGGAGCTGCCAAGACTTCGTGGTACGCTTTTCTGTTTCTTGAGGATCACTAGTTGCTAACTCGAATGGCGTAGATGCTCTAATATTTGTACTGGATAAAGCTTCGGAGAATGCGCAAGGGATAGACCTGGACAAGCTCTTGAAGCAAATTCAGTTTAAGTCGAAGAATACTACTATCTCGTGGGCTTTGCAACAAGTACAATTGATAGCTTCGGTATTCGAAATGCTGCTTCGTGCTCCGAGAGAATATCTCCCTCGGGCTTCCCGGTCTACATTTTTCCGGCGCGCTCTAGTGGCAGACCTTGCCATATTTCTGACCATTCATCAGTCCACTGTCGAACTGATTAATGGACATCGGACGAGAATGGTCATTCGCGCTTGGCTTAGTTCTATATCGGACACATCTTGTGTCCTGGATATTGTGGTGAGTGAACAAACCAAAAAACGATGGTACCATTGTTCTTCATGTTTGATTTTTATTCGTCGCGATTAGCCAGACCCCCAGGATTGTATAGTTTACCTAACGATTCCCGCAAGTGGACCCGAGGATGTCGTCAAGGTGTATAATACCGCTACTGTCGACTTGCTGGGACACGCTCATAGGTTTCTCAATCGTCTTCCCCCTATTTTCATCTGCAAGGCTGAAGTGTTATTTGCAGGCAAATCGTTCGGTCCGCTATAAATAACAAATATGAACGCATGGAGTCCCTTTGCGCCTCGCTCCAACATTCAATTTCTGCAGATCAGCGCGGCGACAAAACAGTCTTGCCTGAACGGAGCTTGTTGCAGTTTATAGAGATATTGGTCTCTGAGATTCAAAGTACCGAGTACGTTTTCATACTGGATATCTATGCCATGCTCTCAATAAATATTTCTAGTAAACTCTCAGAGGCTCCTTTGAGAGCTGTTGAGGGATTATATTCGAGTCTGAACGCACAGTTGTCGACAGCGATGGAAGATTTATTGTCGGAATCTGCGTTCGGCTCTTCTGCCGAGAACGAGTCTACAGTTCGTGTATACCGAGCCTGTTTTGTCTTGAGAAGGTGGCTAGGCGTGAATGGTACGTAGCTTCTGAAGGATTAAAAAATTGAAAAGATTCAGCATTATCCTTTTAGCGTCTATAAATCATTTCGGCGGAATACTTCTACAGAAATTGATTACTTCTGGACAAGACCAGAATCCTCAAAGCCTCAAATCTCTCGGCACTCAGATATTTTCTCTCCTTCTGGAGGAGCTCTATTCTGTCGCTCCACAAGAACATGAGGTACACCTCGCATTGATCGTATCTTCGTATGTGCTCTTGCTTAGCAGGCTAGACCTCGCAGGTGTGTTGTCATCTCGTTACTTTCTGCTTCCTCTTCGATAATTACTGCGCCTAGATGAGGAAGATTGTGACTCGGCCTTGCGCCGTGCAACAAGAATGTTGTCGATCACAGATTTCACTTTTGTCCTGTCTCTACTCCGCGAGGCACTCATGAAAGGATTATCTTCGAACCGGGAGCTGCAATCTATTGTCCACTTATCGCATGTCCTGATATCTGAAGCGCCCGAGGGTGTGTAAATTTATTTAGAGAGTCGATGTATCAGACAGATAATGAATGGCATTCTGTTACTAGGTGCGCTGAAGATTACACAAGAGCACTTTGAAGAATGCTTGCAGATATTTGCTAACGCCATCTTTGTGTCTGGCGACGCCGATCTAAGCCTTGAAGTGTTGACATTCATACGGAGCGTCTGCTCTGATAGAGTGAGCTTATCTATCTATAACTATAAGAAAGAAGGAAAAAGCTAAACACGAATATTACATTTCTTCAGCCAGCATCTATTCGCCTAATCTCCGTCGGCCCCATCTGGGCCCTTCTCTCCAGACTCCTCTCCGGTTCACACACCCACACCGTACATACGCATACGCCAATCCTGCACGCCATTTCCAGCACCGCTGGGGCACTCGTGCGTCTACGGCGCGACCTTGTACGCGCGACGCTCCCGCACCTCGCAGGTGTGCTGCGCCAACTCCTCAGCGCGCTCCGCGTACCTCGGACGCAGCTCGGTTCGCGCCAGCGTGCGCTTGTCGCGGACACGCTCCCGTGGTGGGTCTCGCCTGCCGCGCCGCCCGGGCCGGAGGAGGCGCGCGCGGTTGCGCGGTTGTTGACGGGTCTGCAGGCGAAGACGGTCCCGCGGACGTTNCGCGTCTCGCGACAGAGATAGAGACAAGGAGAAGGAGAAGGAGAAGGGGGCTGAGGCGCTGGCAGGTGCGTTCTCGAAGCATGCGGGCCCGGTGATGGGTGCGTACGTGGGCGCGCTTGGTGACGCACTGGTTGTGCTCGCTCCCACTGTGCGTGCAGCACTGGCACCGGGGCTATACGCTCTTTGTGATATGATGGGCGAATATGGACGGGACGCGTTGATGGTTGGTGGGCTTGACGCAAGCGGGAGGGTTGCGCTTAAGGCTTTGTGGAGGGAATACGAAAAGCAGAAATACGTCGGAAAGGGGTAAGGAAAGAGTTTATTAAGAGTATCCAATTTTAGGTATTCTATTTCTTATATCACTGCACAAAGATTGTGAATAGCTGTAGAAGGTGAAATATCTATACAAGAAATTAAAATCTATAGACTCCGGCTCAACGAGGTTCGCACGAAAACCTCCTTGTAAATGCCATTTTTTCCGTTCGTCTTTACCGCTTGCGCAAGCCGCACAAAGCCTGCAGCCCGCTTTTCCTCTGCGAGCGTGCGGACGAGCGTAAGGAAATCATCGACGGTTTCCGGTGCAGTCTGAATATGTACGACAAGACGCGAGCCACTTAGACGAATGGGATGGGGCAGCGCTGCGGCGCGCTCGATGAGCTCAGCGAGCTCAACACCGATTGAAGTAGGGTCGAAGAAGACCTGAGATAAATTATAAGATGATATAATAGTAAGAAAAAAAANGGTAACTTACCATGCATGTCTCGGCGCGACTCGTAATCTCGCACCCAATCTCCTCGAGCCCCTTTTCAAGCTTACGCGTAAGCGCGTGCACGCCAGGCAAGAAGGACAAATTATTCGACACTGCATATGCTGCGGCGCCTACTAGTGCGCCAATCTGGCGCATGCCGCCACCGAACATTTTGCGGAAGCGTCGCGCGCGGCGGATGAAATCAGCATTACCAACGAGGCAAGAGCCAACGGGCGCGCCGAGGCCTTTGCTGAAGCACAGCGAGACGGAGTCGAACGGTGCGCAAAGCTCGCTCAATGGTATCCCTGTCTCCGCTGCGACGTGCCAGAGGCGTGCGCCGTCGAGATGCATCGCGATGCCCTCCTTGCGAGCGAAGGCTGCGATCGCAAGGACGTCGTTCTGCGGGATGATGGTCCCGTTGAGGGTGTTCTCCAGTGCGATGACCTCGGTCGGTGCATAGTGCATGTCCGTGCCAAGGGTAACATTTGCCTCGACATCCTCGAGCGTGAGGTGGTGCTCTGTCAGGATCCGTCATACTTAGCATATAGTGACATTGAAAAGCTAAGTATGGCTCGTGACTCACGGTTCACGGGTAGAACTGGCGTAACAGCTGCGCCAGAATGGAAGCCGAGTCCACCGACCTCATACTTGTAAATGTGGGCACGATGGTCGCATAGGACATTGTACGGGGGCTGCTTGAGATGGGTACGGATGCCGATTTGGTTAGACATGGTACCGGAGGGCATGAAGAGGGCAGCCTCTTTTCCCGAGAGACGCGCAATGGCAGTCTCTAGTGCGATTGCCGTGGGCTCATGGTAGACGTCGTCACCAAGAGAGGCCTGCACGGCATAAGCCTGCATCTTGGGCGTCGGAACTTGCAAATAAATGTATTCGACATTTCTGATCGTAAGGTAGCAAGGGAAAGAAAGAAAGTACCAGTGAGGGTATCCGCTGGACAATGGCGCGCATATAAGCATGAAATTTACTTGCTTGTGAGCGCTGCATGCTACTCTACTCACAGATGAAGGAGCGGGCGACCTCGGCCCTTGCCTTCTCGTTTTCAGCATCCTGAGTGGCGGAGAGGACGTCGATCTTCGCATCCCTGAAGAGCCTCTCTCGTGCAGCCTCTATCATGATGTTCTGAGCACTGTTTTCCATAGCTGATGGTGATGGTGAGTGTTGAAAGGAGACGAAGAGAGAGAGAAGAAGAAAGAAAAGTCAGTAGGGAGCGATTACAAATATAGCTCACCGCTGTTCCTAGGCTTCACATGGGTGCCATTAATATTAATTATCAATTATCCTGACGGGCTTGCACCGGAAGACATCAAGAAAACACTCGAAGGCAAATTCTGGGAAACAATCATAGTTTTTTTTTAATACAGACACCCAAAAACAGGACCAAAAAGAGGACAGCGATGAGACAAAACTATAGGCAGAGAGACACGGAGAAACTATGTACAGTATACTTATTATCAGAAACGTTATATCAGATGGAAATGGCACTTGGAGGCATAAAAGCTGTGTGATCGTGATCTAATATCGTGAACTTGAAAGCTAGTACAGGCTGAGTGTGCATCGTTGAAGCATTGTGTCTTGACACGCGAGTCATTTTGTATAACCAAAAATTGTAGTTCTCCATCCATGAACCGTTATAATCAATCCTCCGTGAGATCAATGATAGATATATGCGTGACAAGTTTGTCGAGAGCACGATCAATGTTGCCCGTGGTGTGGTTCTTGTTGCTATCAGATCCAGATACCTTGCTCTTTGTCGGTTTATCGAGATCGGATGCCCTGATCGTAGCCTGTGACAATTCCGGAGGCTCGATCATGAAAACGCAATCGTCTGTATCTGTGTCCAGGCCCGAGAGTTCGCGATCCGTATTAGAAGCGGAGGTGGACGCATCGCTGTGCTGCTCGAGGTGTAAAGGTGTTTCTGTATCTCCGGCTGACCAGAGCGAGGGAAACGTAGATGGCGAGTCTGAGCAGAATTTGTAAACGACTTAGAATACATGTAGTTTGATAGGAGCTCACCACGAATCCTACCCGCGGCTAGCTTACTGTCTGCTTTGTTCTTCCTCGGACGAGTCTGGAAGAGAGGGAGGAGTTCACCTACTTTACATACTCCACATGCTATCCAATGGCAAGAAGCGTAGATTATTAGGTCGTAATGGAGAATATATTACAATATCGAATACGCACTTGATTTTGTAGGGTCGATGGATTTACTGTGTCGACCATATCTGTAGGTGAGGAAAAAAAAAAGAGTACAATAAAAAACCTCCTTAACCGTATAGGAAACATATTCCTACACTTTCTTGCAATTAACCCCTTGACATTGCCATTCAAACTTGTACGCAATGTCGTATGAATGCTTAGTCTAATTTTTAGTGTAAGTGACTCATCAATACAAAAGATCGCAAAGCTACCCACTGTGATCTTAATATCAGGCCTTTTCTCCATGACTTCGTAGGCCCTGCAAAGAGCATATATAAAAGAAGTTAGCAACAAAACTAAGAATCACGTACCAGCCATTCCAGGTCCCTCCGTGTCCTTCTTTTGGGTTGCGGTTGATTACCCAGCACGCGAGATGACACATTTCGTGTGAAAGAGTGTTGCGAATACGTTCTATGAAGGATTTAACTTAATCCAGACAACGCACCCAAGAGCCGAGGAGGGTTTTAAACATGCCTTCGCAGTCGAGAACCTTTGTTGAGAGTTCAATGGAAGTTGTCTCTACTTTCTGGCTATTTCTAAATGGAAAAGCATTATCAGATAATAGATCAGAAAGAAGCACAAGAGCACAATCAGATTTACATATGCCATTTTGCTCGTCCAGCAGTAGTCTGCAGCTTTTTATTCCACAAGAGTGCTGTCTCTTTCGAAAGGCGGTTTTTAAAGACTGTTTCATTCAAATCGTTGAAGAGTTCTTGTGCGTATGCAGCAAGCTGCATTTGTTTTTGCTCCTCCAGAGCCTTTTTTNGTCATGCGCTTTTTTGCAGGAGACTTCGCATTAGCTGGGGTCGTTGGTGCTTTTGATGGCGACGTGGAGTTTGCATCTGAAGTGGGAGGTGCAACAGCAACCGTGTTCGGATTGGCTTCGGAGGTGTCCTTTGCTTTACCTCCCGCCCGGCTCTTTTTNAGGTGTGGCTGCAGCAGGTGAGAAATAGTCTGGCAACAAAGCCTGCTTCACCGGAACAGCAGTCCGTGGGAAGACTGGAGTTGGGAGGGGAGAAGGGTCCGAGATCACGATTTTTCCACCGGTTGGAGTTGATTCAATAATGGGCGCAGTGAATGAGTTCAGCTTTAGCTTAGTCGGAGACGTGCCGGAACGCGGATGGGGCTTGCGCGAGGGTGGCGGGTCGTTTAGAATCAGTATCGCATCGTCGTCGTTCTTGTCCGCATTATCTATGTCTTTAGCTCCTCCTTCCTTGTCAGACGCCTCCTCTTCGGAATCTGAGATGACCGCTCGGCGCGACCAGAGCGCTTTAGACTTGGACTTTGGAACACTGGTAGTTTAACAAGTAAACATCGTAGCTTTGCGTTATAGGGGGAGGGACATACTAGCGTGGTTGTACATCTGTTTCGCTGTCACTCTCACTGTCCTGTATGATTATTTCCGTTGAATCGGCTGTGCCTCGCTCAGCCTTCTTAGGAGAACTCAAAAAGGGGTCGTCGACAAATGGCGCTTTCTTCGATGACAATCTACATGATACACCATTATACGATATATATATACTCATTACAGGTAGGATACGTACGGCACGAGATCATCATCTGAGTCTGACAGCTCAATAATTTCTAATTTATTTCCCGTAAACCTGAAAGGACTGTAGTCCAGTCAACCATCGCTTCTCTAACGTAAGTCGAGCGCACCGTGTCTTGTTATTCTCCTCTTCGCTATCTGGAACGATCTCATCATTTCCCATGACTTTTGCGGTGCGTCGTGCGGGAACACTGTTTTTCGTTGGTCGACCCAAAGTGAAGGACGACGTCCTGCGGAGGCCTGTGCTGCCTTTGGCAGCCATATTGAGTCATACACGAGTTGATGTGTGGATGGTTCGAAAGGCGCCGCGTTTTGTTATATATATATAAAGGCTATGTAAATTGTAAATATATAAAGAATCGCTTGACGCGATCACGTGATACTGACCACGTCACGTTAGTAAAGCTAACGCGCGTGTGACGTTTCCTGAACCCTGTGCGTTCTTAAGTAATCTCATTTGATTATACTTAATTTATAACAAATAAGCGAGAATTGATGGACAACTTAGATCATGAAGTGGGCGCACTATCTGGTGCCTCTACAATGCCAGAGCCGCTTGCACCAGTCTTGGCAGTTCCGTCTGTACTATCAATATTCATGAACTGAGCCATCATATCATCCATATCTTCTTGATTCGACGACTCGTTGAAGAACATATCACCCATCTCCAGCTGTCCATAGTCGAATGAGGCGGGGTCATCCGTGGGGTTTGAACCAGCCTTAACAGTTACACTATCCTGTTGAGATACTGACGCATTCTCTTGTCCAGCATCTGCAGTATCCAGCGACGCGAACAACGCGTCCGTTTGGTTCGGAGTTGCTGATAGTGCATTCAGGATACTCATGTCCATGCTCTCAGCGGAAGCATTTGCTGCGGGCAAATCTGGTCCATGCGACGATATTGGACTGAAGAGGTCATCCACATTCACGTGTGTGTTAGACTTTTGCTCTTGGTCTCGCGTCCCGCCACTCTCCCGTTCGCCAAACACAGACGCGAGGTCTGACATTCGTACTTCCAGGTCTAAATCAAGCTCAATGGGTTTGTCGGCTGAGTTCCCCAATGCTCCGCCGAGCATCTCTATGTTTGGAGGTGCCCCCAAGTTCTCATCGAGCGTCAAGTCGATGTCCACTTGTCGATTCTGATTCAGACTATTCTGATTTGCAGCTCCAGCTGCAGCAATTACGGCAAGAATTTCCGGTGGAAATTCTCCTGGTGCCACTGGACGTGCAGACTTAGGTGCTAATGTTATAGGCGAAGAAAGGCCCGGAATACCGCCGACACCCATTGATCCTAAAGAGTTCATCCCGCCAAGTGCATTTAAGTTGCCTAGCGCTGCCATATTTAAGTTGGTTTCGTCCCCGCTTAGCCGCAAAGAAGTAGATGAAAGGTCCAATTTGAGAGGGAAGGGGTTTCTGTGCAGCGATGAAAGCGAGATTTTCGACGCGCGACGGAGAGGCGGCTTTCCTGTCCCTGAAGTCATACCAGATGGTGTGCTTTGTCGAGTTTTGGCGCCGGTCTCGCTAGAAGAGCCAGCAGCGTTTGTCATTTCGACGTCAGTGTCTGTTGAGACAGGCTGTGCGGCTTTCGCGCGAGCTTTCTCTGCCTCCTCTTCGCGTACGCGATTTTCTTCTTGAGTGAGATCGCGTTGGAGAACTGCAATAGCACGAGCCTTGGATGCGCTTATCATAAAGTTTTTAGTATATATATAAGAATAAACTCACAAGGTGCGATTCCAGGGCATCGCAAATCTGGTCATATCTTCCAAGTTCATACGCAAGAGCAGTAGTCATCGATCGCGGCGGGCGTGGAGCATGCCTCTGGATGTCCCTACAGTAAGCATGTCAGTATTGATAGCGTCTTACGCATAAAAATTGCACGAGACGCAGACGCACAGTCTTTTGGCGTCCGCATAGAACCTGAAGATTTGACCTGTCATCACCGTCGTGTTCTGTCATAGTTATGATCAATTGTTCGTCTCCGAAATCAAGTTTGGGCCTACGCACTTTCAAACTATCCTCTAGTGCTCCGATCTCAGGCTCGAGAATTGCCTGTGGCTTCGGCGGGGCTGGCGGCGGAAGCATGGCTCCAGCGTCCTTGTCCTTGTCCTTTGGCTGTTGTTTGCCCTTCTCCTTATTCGCCGCGGCGTCAAAGGTGCCGGTTTTTGCGACAGACGGCTTGCGGACGTGTTGCGGACGTGCGGACGTCGAGGCCTTCGGAGGCATTTTCACAGGAAGAAAAAAGAGAACGAATTATGTATGTGTTTCAAGCTACACGAGAAAAAACACGAAATTTCTGACGGAAAGTTGTCGCGCCTAGTCGTCCTTCGTGCCTTCGAGGGCACGAATAAGAGAAAGCTAAGACGAGTCGTGTAGGCGAGATTTCAGAATGCAGATACTGCACCTATTTGTAAGGATATATTTTCGCACGCTCCTGCCGGCTATGAACACTGGGCCACTGGCACGCCCGCCGACTGTTCACGACGGTGACGAGATTCTGATCAACGCTCAACGCACGCTACGCGCCTTTTGCTCCTGCAGGGTCCTCATAGATCGCTCTCTGGCCTTCTGGTGCTGAAGGTGGTCTTCAGTTCCCTAGGACAAGGCCTTTGTTGTCAGGTCCGTCACTTGAAGCTTTGGTGACATGCAAGTCTTTGCAGAGGCAGACGATGAACTTGCGAAGCCATCTGGCCCCCAGGTATGTCACCGTTACATTGCTCTGTCAGGATAACAATTAAAGGACATGACTAGGCTTGTGTCCGGCACATATCTTCTATCCAAATCCGTAACCTTTTGCCATTCCCTGCACGCGACACGCTTGCGTCGGTGCTCACGCAACGGCTGGCCGTTTCACCTGCGTCGAGTCCTACTACTAAGAGGCGATTGCGTAGCTCCTCTTCGGGATCGGCTACAATACGCCGCCCGCGCACGGTATCACACTCATCCGCACTCGAGATACCTGCCGAGACCCTCTCTCCTTCGTTTGAGGCCTCAACATCCAAAACTGGATCATCATGGTTGAACGATACATTTAACTCGCAGAATTCGCAGAAGGAACTGGAGAAAGTGATATGGTCTCGACTGATGGAAACATTCTTGTCTATCAACTTGCCTGAAGGCGACGAGCTTGCTCCTTCCTCTCCTACTCCCAGCTCTGTGTCTGAAGAACAAGTAGCTAGTAAGAAAAATGCTCACCTTCGGCGCCCCCATGGGTCCGTTGATGCTCAGCGTACAAACGCACGGCCTCCGTCTGGATCACCTATGGCGCGGCACACTCGCCAAGCAGCGTCCTTTTCGTCATCCTCGGTCACTAAGAATCGTCGTCGTACTTCCTCTCCTCCGGCGTCTGCTATCGATGTCGTAGACACCTCTGCCCAGTCCTCTGCGTCTCCCCGAAAAACAGCATTTCCGCGTTCGCCTCCATTGACACCACCGCCTGTTGCATACTCTGATGTTTCTCCTGTACCTATATTCATTTCTTCCTTTCATCGACCATCGACCAATCCGAAATTCGAATTAGATTCAGCAGACACTGCATTTGCAAAATGGGCAAACCTGTCTACAGATAGAGTAATTGTGCGCTTGTGGGGTCACGTTGGAATGGAGTGGGGCCAGTCCACGGGGGGNTGTGAAGGGGAAGGGAAAGGAGAAGGAAGTTGCTACAGAGGATGGTTTTGCTGAACACGAAGGCGGCGAATGGAGCTTACTGAGTGCGTGGGACATGAAAGTGACTGATCTGGTCCCGTTGCCTAACGATGTATGTCTAGCTTTTCTCTTAAAATCTTAATTCCAATTCTGAGTGTGTTCTATGGCAGCTCGCAGAACAGCCATGGAAGCTCCCTGAAAATTCCCTCATTGTTACGCTCGCCAATTCAAATCGTGCATATTACCTACCTTCCACGCTCGTTAGCTTGTCTCCGATCCCCAGTCGCTCTCATTCGCCAGATTATAGCTCAGACACGGAAGTCTCACGAAGAAATGCTGCGGCACCACATGCCTTAATTCGGGGTCGTCAACGAAAATCGCAGAGAGAGCTTAAGAGCGCAAATCTGAATGAGATAGTCAAGTATGTCGCCTTGAATCATGTGTGTCGTTATGAATTTTGATGGAAAATTCGCAGACTCGTATCACTGCAAGCCTCGCTATCCGATGCGCGGAGTCTGCTAAGTGAGGTTGTGCGTAGCTGTGATCAACTTATAGAAGAGGATCGTTGTAGTATTCTGGTATATTGGCTTCTTATTAAATGAGAGAAGGATTATCTAACCTTTTCATAACAGCGCCGGGAGGCATCGGAGCGTGATTATCATCTTCAGCGCTTGCAGGAGCAACAGGACGTCATGGATGACATTGTCAAGTCGAGTCAGTTGTATTTAAGCGTCATTCATTGAATGCTTTTCGCTAAATTGAATTGTATCGCATCGTTAACCTCATAGCTCGACTTGGCATATCATCCCTTAGGGAGCAGCTTCATCAACGACGCATGAGGTTGGCCGAAGCACGAGCTCTATATGAGGATGATCTACTGACAGAATTTGACGCTGGAGTGCGATTATCTGATGAGAGGTATGCTCATGTTGACTTATATATTGTATTTATTAGATTTGACTTTATCACTCAAGAAGACGCGTTCAGACGCTCAGGAAACAGAAGATCGAGCCCATGCGAACATCACTCCTATCAACATTAGCATTCATATTTCCCATCGAG
The DNA here is from genome assembly GCA_004802695.1 of Phellinidium pouzarii. Lineage (NCBI taxonomy): Eukaryota > Fungi > Basidiomycota > Agaricomycetes > Hymenochaetales > Hymenochaetaceae > Phellinidium > Phellinidium pouzarii. The sequence continues at coordinate 33,360 of SGPK01000015.1, forward strand.
CTGCTCTCGCCGCCTGACCTGCTGTACACTATCCTGTCGGTGCCTCTGCCAATCCCGCTGCAAGGCACGGACCCTGCGCCGCCGCTCTCTTTGCCATTCTTCAGCGCGGTCAATGAGGATAGCGTTGCGACCGCCCTCGGATACGCAGCGCTCGTCGTACAGCTAATGGCTGTGTACTTGTGCCGTGGGCTCGTGTATCCGATCACGTACGTCGGGAGCAGGAGTCTAATCAAGGACCCAATTTCAGCAATGATGGGTCCGCGGATGTGCGTGCTTTAATTATTTCGTGCATTTCATATTCCCTTAGACGTGGGAGCAATGATCAGAGGTATTGAAGCATCTGCTTTTCAGGTTCCCGCTGTACTCGAAGGGTGTGGATACGTATCGCTTCGAATATGCGGTTTTCCTGTTGAATAAGGACATTGAGCTAGTACGTGTTTCATGCTGTGGCTCCGAAGCTTCGGGAAAAAGTCAGAATTGACCCGACTTCTACTTCTTTTATTTTTCACATAATTTTTTCTTAAAAAANCATTATTTAGCTTATGGCGGACCTGAATTTACGCGCGCTGGACTTGCGCCATACACTTTTTAATCTGAAGAATTTACTTTTGACGCTTACGAGCGGAGAAATCGCGCTGCCCAAGTAAGTCAAGTCGCGCCAAACTTTGTTCTCCCCCTCTCCGCTTTCCCGTTGTTTTGGAACATCCCCCCTTCATCTAATAAGTCTTAAATGAGAGCGGCTAAGCTTACTATCATCGCTTGCTTTACTTTGCCTCGCCTCGCTTCGCCTCGATCATTACGAACTGAAACCGATGCACACTCGCGCACACAAACGCACGTTTTCTTCTATGGAAACAAATCCCTGCTCTATTTCTTATAAAAAACACTTCCCGAAGACCACGACTACTACCTTCGCCGTCCGTCGTGTCGATTACTTCGGGTTTACAGTCTCCGGGGCCGATTCCTGCCGGAACGACTGAGCCTTCGCCGTTGTCTCTGGATGAGACGAGCACGACGCCGAAGTCGTCGGCTATAGTGTTGCCGGCCGTCGATGCAGATGATACGGAGTCAGCCTTAGGTATGGACGGCGCATCTATGGATACATCATCTTCTGCTGGTACGGCGACCCTGTCTAGTGGATCGACTATCCGCCCGCGGATGCCCCGAATTCAAATCCAGTCGTACCTCGGCCTCGCTCCATTGACGTCTATGTGGCGTACGCGCTACCCATCAACAGCGAGCACGAGTAAGTCCGAAGACGCACAGGACGTGGATGCGGCAACTATATCTGCTTCTGCATCGACCTCGACCTCGACCTCCTCTGAGTCGCCTACGAGTGAGAGTAGTTTGGAGAGCTCTGAGTCGACCTCTCCTGACGAGGAGTCTTGCGAGGAAGACGAAGACGACGAGGACGACCGTCGCACTGTCCGCGGAGCGTCAGTGCCTACGACGCCAATTACTGAGGTGAGATCAGACAGGTCGTTCGGAATTGCAGCGCTCGACAATCTCAAGATAGAGATCTGCGGCACGAATGGCCACGCACCAAAGGCACTGGCAGACGAGGAGGTGGACTCTGAGAAGCACAGGGACGTGGTACCGGTTCGTACGCCGCCGCTGACGCGATAGAGAAAGAAGGGAGGTGGTCGCGGACGCGCAGAGGCGCACACATAAGGTACATAGTGACGACAGGCGAATGTGTATTTCCTTGAAGAAAAGAGAAAAAAAAAATCTGAAAGCAGACGTGCCGAAGACAGAAAGATGGTAATAAGGAATGAGTACGTGCGAGGCGACGGCAGGGTATAGGAACTGGATAAATTAACGCAGAAGCGGAGTGCTTCTGGATGTGCAGCTGGGATCTAGGATGCATCGCGCTTTCGCGGGGTAGAGGAGGGCCTTGAAACCTTGAATGCATGATTTTTTTTTCTGATATCTATGTTGGTGTTCTCTGATTGCATTGCCGGTAGTGAACGTAGAAGTGGAATTGATAAAGATTGTGGAGGACATTGCAAGTCAAGTACGCCTTGTCGCATTATTTACTATTTACGTGAACAAGGACTAGTACTAGCGGAAGAAAAAANGAGAGGAAAAAATAAGAATAATCGCGAAAAAAAAAAAGCGAGAAAAAAAAAAGAAAAAANGGAGGGGGTGTGATGTCTGTGAAGAGGCGTTGGTTGTTGTTAATATTACTTAAGGATCGGCTAGCTAAGAGAGTCTGAGCCTGCTTCGGTAATCCGCTTCGACCGCCAAGTATATATATTCGATATTCGTGGCCTCTATTCCGTCCTCACCCTTTTACTTGCAAGTCCCAGACAGATATCCTGGTGCGTTTTGTCGTCTCGTTGCCGTTCGCGCCAGCTCACAGCGAGCTCATCCTCGCTCCCGTCCGTCGCAGCCCGCCGTTGTATCACCAGCTTTTTAGAAAGGCAGAAAAGTTTACTCGTATTCTCTTTTCTGGTCTGCCATCCATCATCTGTTTTCTCAAAGTCCGTTCTCCTCACATCTCCTCGCCTTACAGGACTATCGTTGTGCAACTAGGTTATCTTTTTATATTTGCCAATTTTTTNCGCCGCCGCCTTTTCGCCTTTTCTTCGCTTGTCCGGAAAAGTTTTTACTTCATTTTATCATCACTATGAGCGCTGCTTTGGACACCTCAGCTTCCCCGACCGACACCCGTGCCTCTGACGACAGAAAGCAGAGTCCCCCTGCTTTCCTCGACTTGGCTGACTCGGTGTGTGCCCACTTTGCGTTCTACGTTTTGCAGCGCGCGCGTTCTGACAGGGTCTCTCCTCTTTTCACCTGTACCGTCTTTGCGGCGTAGGCGGCGAGACTGGGTACTAATATGCCCGACATTTCAGCAGTGAGTCGCACTTCCTCTTTTCCCGATTATCCCCCCAATTTCCCCCCCCCTCATATTCAATCTCATTTACAAGCGTGTCGAGCTAAAACGCATGGAACACGAGCGTCAGCGTGCCATCCAGCGAAAATTGTTCGAGGACCAGATGCGCGTCCTCGAGCAGCAACAGCAGCAAGAGCTGCTCAGCATTCCGGTGGACACTGGCGCGAGTCTTCAACATCTCGCGGCCTCTGCGCCTACGACGCCCCCGCGCGTCAACGCGTCCCTTGTGCACAGCCGCCTCGTCGAGCAGGCCGCACTCTCGAGTGGAATCGGCTCCGGTACGGACAAGCGCAAGTCTGTTACATATGCCCTCGGTCCGGAGGGTGCGCAAGCGAGCCTTGAGGCCGCTGCGAATGGCTCCGCGTACTCTCGCGCTGGTGCAAAGTCTATGCCTGCGAGTAGACGTACGTCTGCGAGCGAGCACGATGAAGAGCTTGCGAACCATCTTCAGGGCTTGTCGATGCAGGACATGCATGGTTCTCCGCACTCCAAGTCTTCGCCACAGCCTATTGGAAGGATGAACAACGGTGCTAGATACGCTACAAGCAATGGCAATGACGCAGCTAGATATGTTGTGAACGGAAATGGTAATGGGTATAATGCCGGCATGCTCTTGGATGAACAGCTTGACAAGGAAATGCAGAGTATGTGTTTGCCAATTTCATTCACCATTGATGTTATGTGTCGAAAACAAATACTCATTTGGAGAAAAGATGCCATGCGGAATATTATGCCTGTTTCTGACGATGACAAGTTTGTCATGTCGAGAAGCGAATTCAATAAGGTATCAAGCTTAATGTCGACCTATGGGTGTGAAATCGATGACTTATATCTGCATCAGCTTTCCACGTCATCGGCTGCGTTGGACCTGGCCCCGCTCTCTCAGACGCCTCCCCGCGCGTCTTTCGTCCAACAACAAGCGCGCGAGAAGTCCTCGGAGTGGCCACAGTTCACGCGTGGACAAGATGGTGTGACTTCGCGCAATGAGCGTCGCACAGGGACACCCCAGCTTGGTCCCGGCCTTTCCGGAATGAGCGACCTGCAGGTCAAACTTGGTGGGGCTGTCTCTGCGTCTGCGACGCCGCATATGCAGCACACGCCTGGTGCATCGCGCCGTTCGTCTCCGCTTGGTGTCAGCAACCTTAGCCTCCGCACTGATGTCTCACAATACATCAAGACACCGGGTCCGGGCACCCCGCAGTCCAGCACGGACGCGCATTCCCTTGGAAGCCGCCTTGTGCAGAGTGCTCTCGACGGACCTGCGAGCGCAGGCGATCTCTCTTCATCTCTCGCGCGCATATCGCCGTCGCAGTACAATAGCCCAGTCACGTTCGGCTCGAGTCAGAGCCTCGAAGACTCACTTCAGAACCAGTATGATGTCGATTCGATTTATCTTAACAACCAGGGCATAGAGAATGGCCGGTTCAATGGCTATGGATATGAAACCAACGGACGTCTTAACGGTACAGGCTCAACAGGTGGTTCGACCGCCTTGTACCACCACCACGGCTCTCGTTATGGATTATCTATGGGTGCCCGTCTCAGTACTCCTGATAACAAGATGAACGGTTTGCACGGTCCTAAGCACAAGCGCGGTGAGATTGACCGTGAGTGTGAGTTTTCGCCATTACTTATCGGATAAGTTCAGTCTGACCCATTCGTCTTCCTTATCAATTTTGTTTTTCTGCGTACGCACTAGTTAATCGCTTTGCGGGCACGCGTCTTGAGGAGCTTCAAGGTGAAATCGCCGGACTGTGCAAAGACCAGCACGGGTGTCGCTACTTGCAGAAGAAGCTCGAGGAAGGCGTGCCGGAACATCGGGATATGATTTTCCGCGAGACGTTTGGTCATTTCGCCGAGCTCATGACCGGTAAGCACAAGATTGCCTCCGTGCAGCAGGTTCTATCTTGGCGTATCGTTGTCTCATGTTGTTCCGTTGCCTTCTATGTAGATCCCTTTGGCAACTACCTCTGCCAGAAGCTCCTTGAGTACTCAACGGATGAGCAGCGCAATGTCATCTGCGAGTCCGTTGCGCAGGATTTGGTTAACATCTCACTTAACATGCATGGCACGCGCGCCGTGCAGAAAATGATTGATTTCCTCTCAACGCAACGTCAGGCAAGTACCAAAAAAANTTTCCCCTTATATCCCTTTATATTGCTTACGCACGGGCGGACGCAGACTGATCTCAGATACAATGCTCAGATCCACTCCATCATTGTTGCGCTGAGTCTGCACGTTGTGGTTCTCATTAAGGACCTAAATGGCAACCATGTGATCCAGAAGTGCCTGAACAAGCTAGCACCCGAGGACAACCAGGTATGTTTGGGATGGTCGGGTAACTTTGTCGTGACCCTCTAATCATGATTCTAGTTCATCTATAATGCGGTTGCTGCAAATTGTGTTGAAGTCGCTACCCACCGCCATGGTTGCTGTGTCTTGCAGAGGTGCATCGACCACGCGTCGGATCATCAAAGAGTGCAGCTCGTGAACGAAATCACGTACAACGCACTCACCCTCGTTCAGGATCCGTATGGCAACTACGTAAGTTGATGACAGTATTTTTAACGAAGGGTGTGAACTAAAATTATGACCGAAGGTCGTACAATACATCCTGGACTTGAACGATAACCGCTTCAGTGATGCGGTTATCCGCCAGTTCACAGGCAACGTCTGTGCTCTGTCGGTGCAGAAGTTCAGTTCGAACGTCATTGAAAAGTGCATTCGTGTCGCGGAGCACAACACTCGCAAGATGCTCATCGAGGAGTTGCTTAACCGCACACGACTTGAGAAGCTCCTGCGTGACTCGTTTGGTAACTACTGTGTCCAGACAGCACTGGACTACGCTGAACCGGCACAACGTGGTTTGCTCGTCGAAGGCATCCGCCCGATTCTCCCCCTTATTCGCAATACTCCCTATGGTAAACGCATTCAGTCGAAGCTGCAGCGCGAGCAAATGGAGATGGCTAATGCCAATGGGATAAACCATTATGGTGGGCACTATAACCAGCAGCAGGCGATGATGAACCTCGCGCTCGCAAACCAGGGCCTCGGTGGCCAGACGCACCCGGGCATCGCGCAGCGGGGCCCCATCGCAGGGTCATTACATCCTACGAATCAGCTCGGGGAAATGTACAGTGCGCGCTCACCGGTCTACGGACTTGGCCAGAACGGTGCGGGCGCCACGGCGCTGCATGGCCAGCACATTCAACACCAGCAGCCATTGCACGCTATGCAGCCGCAGTCGATCGACGGATATGTCCTTCAGGGCAGTGCAGGACATGCTCATGGTCTGAGCTCTGGAACTAATGGATTCGGCAGCGTCAGCGGTTTCACTAATAGTATGCAAGTTCCCGGTGTTGCGTCCTTCGGCGCGTCGGTCGGCATTGCCGGTGGCCTCAACGACCCTTATCAACGGTCGACTTATGGATACGGCATGTAAAACTCAAAATTCATGCAGGGACGTACATATATGGTTTTCCCCAAGCACAAGCAAAAATGCGCATATGGTCCGCAACTTGGACGAGTTCTCCCCATCAGGCTGCTAGCTGCTCTGACGATACCATTTCCCCTCCATCTCGGTCCGAACTATATAACTCTGCTATCTTAAGATCATCAAAGTCTGGTTTTTTAATGTTTGTTTTCGCTCTTTCGGTTTCTCGCTTTTATTTACGTCGCTAGTCTGCCATTGCCACCTCTTGAACAACCCCACCCAACGCATATTGTATTTCTCCGCATTCATCCACCACCCGTCACTCTTCTTTGTTTCAAAATGCCGGACAGTTTCTTGATTGTCACAGTGTATAGCGCAGTGCTCGATTTTCTTATCCTCGGTCCACCCAATTTGTCTAATAGCTTACACGCTTGTCTGTCAGCCCTGTACTTATTCTGCCAATTTACCTGTCGTTGCACCGTTACTTCAGACTTTGCGTCCAAATTATTTACCCTTTTCCTTACAGTACTTGTGTTGTGGATTTCTGGTCTAAAATAAAAACATATACTTACAGTTTTTTGATTTATGATTATATTGGACTTGCGTATGACATCGGGAGCCACGAGCCTTCTCTTTTACTCTTTAACACCGACGGCTATGTTACCCTCGAGGGATGACATTCGCTCCCTCCCTGTCTTTGCACCTCTACTTGCTGCAATCCTTGCACCTCTGAGCACGCTCCTTGACATTCCCGGCCTCACTGAACCTTGGTTCTTCCAGACCGTCCACAGCACAGGCGAGAAACACGCGCTCTCCGACCCGAAGGCGAACTTGGCGCTTAGCGCGATAGGACTCACGTTCAACGTACTAGCGAACGCGCTGCTTATCTTACGATTCTCTGTGAGCGATGTAAACAAGCGTGTCGCGACGCGCGCTAGTTTAGCGTGCTGGGTCGCGAATGTGTGTATATGCGTGAACTGGGTGTCGGTGTCGGTCTTGCCGGGGATTAGGATGTCTGTCGGCTGACGTTCATGGTGACTGACTTGTGTAGTTCGGAATAGGCCTTGGGAATATCCTAGCATTTGGAATTCTTACGCGCAACGAGCCAGGAATCAGCTATGGAGAGGCGTTTTGGAGCGCGTATGTCGTCCCACTAGCTAACTCGTCTACACTTTCTGTGCTAACATTGATGAATTTATTCGCGTAAAATGTAACCTGTAGTGTTGTCTCGCTCCTGATTAGCGCGACTATTGTGGCCTTACTATTGTGCCACTACTTTCTGCTGTTTAGACACCGAAAGGGCAAACCGCCGACAATATTGCAGCAAGAAGTACGGGTCGCTGGAAGGCATTTCATGCTCCAAAATACAATATTCATGGGAACTGTCGGTATCTTGGCGCTGTTCATGTCTCGGGTGGTGAGTGCATAGCTCATAATGTTCGACCAATCTAGACTGAAGACCAACCACATGTTATCTATTTTACAGGAGGATTGGACATACCTGCAGGGTATTTACTTCTCCGTCGGCTCCTTTCTGACTACTGGCTTTGGCGACTTCTACCCGACGAAAGCCGCCTCGCAGATCGTGCTTTTCCCCTTTTTACTTGTCGGTATCGTACAGCTCGTAGCTTTAATTGACCTCATTGTGCGCTTCTTCCACGAGAGGCTCGCCTCGCGCCATACACAACGGCGTCTGGACTTTGAGAAGCGCCGCCAGGAAGAACAGGATGTGATCGAGAGTGAGCCAAGCCTTGAACATGAACTACAATTTTTGCATAGCCTATACACGCAAACGCATAAATGGAAGACCGCCGACGATCTTGTGAAGAGCGGCGCGGGATTTTTGGCCTTCTGGGTATGTTACAACTTATAAACGATGTGCCTATATTCTCATTTCCTTGGCGAGCAGATACTGGGCGCATTGATTTTCTCGCAAATTGAGGTTCGCAAAAGTTTTCGGAATTTTGTGCTAGTATAACGCATTTCTTATTGGTTCATTATAGGCATGGACATATGGTCAAGGGTTATACTTCTGCTATATCTTCTTTTTCGCTGTCGGATACGGAGATTACGCTCCCATTACGCCAGCAGGCCGAGGTAATTTCGTCATAATACTACCCTTGCTTATTAGTCTGAATTCTATTAATACATCAGTTGTCTTCATTATATACTCCTTAATTGCTGTGCCGATCATGTCCTCCCTAGCAGTCCAGACAATCGAAGTCCTCCTCAAGCAGGCTTCGACAAAGCTCCTGGATAACGAACAAGCCGCTAGAGGCGTAGGAGATGGTGCCATTGATATCAATAATATTAAGGATCTCAGAAATTTTGATGGGCCGACGCAGCACGACAACAAAGCTATTAATTGCGATGAAGAGAAACGAATTCCGGAGGATGCGCATCAGCGCCTTGAAGAAAACTATGCTCTCAATTTTAGGAAGTCGCACACGGATTTCATAGATGAGGAGCACAAGCGTATCGAGATGAAGCTCTCTGAACGCGGCGTGGGATCCCAAGAAAGAGATGGCGCTAATGCTTTAGGCGAGGCAGTCAGAGCGGCGGATGATCGGGAGGGGAAAAGGGAGCAAGAGGAGGACCACATACTGACAGAGTACGTGCTCGAGCTTGCTGTCGAACTCGAGAAGCATGCGCGTCGGCTCCTTTTAGGACATATGAAGGAAGGGAGCAATGCGCGCATACTGCTCAAGGCGGACCGTATCGTGCAACTTCGGAACATCCGTACTTTAGCGCGGCAGGAAGAGGAACAAGGCGAAGGCGTAGAGGTCGAAGCCGGAACAGGTAGCGACTCTGTCGAGAGCGCTGAGAACAGTCCCGAGGATCGGAACCAACGGAGCCAACAGAATGAGAAGAAGCAGGGCGAGGGCCCGGCTGCAGCCGCGAACGGCAGAAAACCCGCTATGAATGCGATGATGCGGAAGTATTATGAGGAGGAAGCGGAGCTGATGCCGTTTCCGACTGATTTAAACGAGCGGGAGACACTGGTGGAGGTCGCGCGCTACAGGGAAGCGTTTGCAGGCCTTCTTGCGGCGGGAAGCAGACTCATGCGGCTGAAGGATGAGGAGAAGTGCTTTTTCGAGAGGCGACTCTGGAAGGAGGGCGATAAGAGCAACTAGTTTCATCACGGCTAAGTCTTTATGAATATTTCATTTCCCACTCTACCAATCGTACATCATATGTAGCATAGGACTATAGCATATCAATAGGAATGAATTTTCTTGTTAGTAAAACACTAAGCCTTTTTACGAGAAGCATATCATGAGGACTGTATCTTTACTTAACAGACTCGGAGATTTCTAGTATGCTTATACAAGTAGCTCTAGTGGCTTAAGTGTCAGCCCGCACATATGAACACCACTCAAATGAACACCTGAGCCGATAATGCCACAGACTACCATTTCCTCTACTTTTTTACGCTTTCTAATTTATTCAATCTTTGAATACAGCAATAAAATTGTGATTTTTTTCATTATGAGTTGAAAGTTATGTGGTGAAAACAACAAGAGCAAGTGAAAGGCATACCCACAGAAATTGTAATTGGCCTCAAATAGGGTTACTATGCTTGGATTCAGGTCCTGGAAAAAAANTTGTATTTCACACTAGATATATGTACAATAATATGAGAAAATTAGTGTGCATAATCAATGCGGAACATTCGCAGAAAACTGGAAAATGGACAGGAGGAGGGAAATGGCATGTCACATGAGGGGGACTTTATGCATACATTATATATGACCCGGTGTTCATTTGACTGGGCTCAAACATTTCATTTTATTTCTACATCATATGTGAATAAAAACACTTCAAATTTTACACAGATGTAGCTGAGAGCAAGAGAAGTACGATGCATTTTTATTCTCATGTTAATGTAAGGTTTAGGTATTTTATTTGCTTATTACATTTCACTGTTCATATGACTGGTGCATTGAGTTGTGTCGATCTTTCAGCCTGAGAGACGTGTGGCTGTGTCGCGATTTCGGTGACAAACTTTATACTTTATACTACAGATCTTGGCGTTCCTCAAGTCAAATATAGACACGTATTAATATTCGTTGCTTTCTCCTTTAACTTACGCTTCTAGATATTAATTTATACTAGCACTTTCCTGCGGGAGGACATAGCGCAAAGAAGTGAGATGTAGCTTTGGAAATGCTCACGAGACCGAAGTATACATTTATCTTGACTGTCTGCGCACCTTCCCAAAATACGCTAGCGATAATTCAGGCTTAAATGTACGTACTGCGGCTTACCACAGCTAGTTTTCTCGTTCAAGCTGTGATAATGCCGGCTGACATCACTTCCCACATGAATGCCTTAGATTCTTCTTCAAAATATCGTGTCGCATTGAGACTCTAGTTCCCGCGACTACTTTTCCGTGAAAAGGGAAATGAGCACTTCTTCTGGAGTCAAGTCGATAACACGAGGTCTTTTATCTCTGCAAGAGTTTAAGCGGTATGAATCACATTAATATAAAATCTTTGAAATCGTACTCTCTTCTGGCTCACAAAAAAATAAAAATAGGGACGGAAACAGAGGTCAGTCGGCTCTCTCAATGCTATGGATACATTCAAAAATCTACATACTCTTTAGCAAACATAAATACGGAGCGAGATCAATTGAGAAATGCTTATTCTATGTCTTAGAATATGGCTATTTATTCTCGAAATAGAATGCCACTTGTGAGGCAGTGCAACAATTGGTGGCAGTGCAACATTTGTCTACATCAAAGTCACGTTACCGGTATTTGGCCTTGTTATGCACGCGTCTGTCGCTTTATCTGCACTCGAGCACGCGTCAAAATTTGCGGACGCGCGAGTAAGATTAAGAGCAGCTCAATAGAGTAAAAAAANGGCTTAATGTAGAACACCATGTCCTGATGTTCACTTCCGTACGCGTAGTGCCAGCCCAAAGCTCTTAACTCACGTGCCAGCCCCAGTCGAAACGACCCAGCTATAAAAGACAGGCGGGGTGCAGCAACCTGCCACTCACCTCTCTATCCAGATCCACTACCATCTCATAAGCCGATATTGTGAGTACGTGTGCTGTCCCCTCCCGCTGCTTGCCTTTCGGCGAGTTCGAATGAGCTGTGCATGCACCGTACCTCGGTACCGTGCAGCATCGGCGTAAGACGGGTTCGGTTCCAAGGTGGCAGTCGCTGCGAGCATGTCGGTACGCCATTCCCACCGTGTTAGCATGGGCACTGTTCGCGGTGTCTCAGCGTCGCGGTCTCTTCGGAGCCAAGGGGAAGGTGGAAAGGCCAAGGGAGCATGCGCGTTCGGTATACCACCGGCCCTGCCCTACGGTCAGTCAGCCACTTCAGTCCGAGACTCAGTGGCAGGCTCGGTGAGTCTCCTCCCTTATTTAAAGTCCTTTCGCCCCTTCCCCACGTAGTGTAGCGTTCTCGGTTCTCGGCATTGTATCCTCTTTCATCTAGGTCATCGCGGCTGTGTTTCTTCCCTCTAGGCTGTATTCTCTTTCATCTAGGTCCACCACATCTCATACGCCGATACTGCGAGTACGTGTGCTGTTCTCTCCCGCTGCTTGCCTTTCGGCGAGTTCGAATGAGCTATGTACGCACCGTACCTCGGTACCGTGCAGCATCGGCGTAAGACGGGTTCGGTTCCAAGGTGGCAGTCGCTGCGAGCATGTCGGTACGCCATTCCCACCGTGTTAGCATGGGCACTGTTCGCGGTGTCTCAGCGTCGCGGTCTCTTCGGAGCCAAGGGGAAGGTGGAAAGGCCAAGGGAGCATGCGCGTTTGGTATAACCACCGACCCTGCCCTACGGTCAGCTACTCCAGTCCGAGACTCGGTAGCAGGCTTTGGTGAGTCTGCATCATTTGTCTAAGTCTCCTCACCCTTTCCGTCCTTTTAGTATAGTGTTCTCGACGCTGCTTTTTATCAGTGTGGCATTCCCCGATCTCGAGAGTTTGGCGGGTACGGAGACGTCCTGTCCATCTGCGGTTAGCTAGAGCACGGCTTCCAAAGGTGTCCTTACCAGGGTTCTCCCACTGGGTTACCTGGAAGGTTTCTCTCGGGTGAGTGCAGCACTTCGGTGCGGGATGCTTTAAAGAACTTCACATCGCCGCAACGCAAAATGTTTTACTGCCTGTAAGACCTCCAAGCGCTTGTAGTAGTTAGCTTTTTATTCAAACGAATTCGGGGAAAAAAATCGGAGGGAAGTCAGCTATGCTGCCAGGGAATCCAGAGCCAACAGTGCCCAACACGATGCCATCTCTTTAGTGTTAGACATGAGACAATATCTCATTAGAGGTTCTTCCTCTTTGTTAAGAGGAATACGGATGTGATTCGACTTTAGACATGGCAGGACCAGTCTGAAGCGGATCCTAGTCTAACGCACACAATAATTCTTCTGTTTCAAGATGCAGGATGGAAAGTTTCGACAAAGTCACGACGTAGCCGTTGTAGTGTCCCTTGGCAGTACAGATAGCGTCATATGGACATGGACAAAGAATCGTTCGAGTTTGGCAAGCATAGTGGAATAACTTGTCGTTCTTAGCGACAAACAGACGATTAAGGGTGCCGTTATTTATATGCCGTCTGTAAGATATTAGAACGGTCGAAACTTGAAGCAACAACTTTTCGACCGGCGTGACTGTCGATCTTCATACCAGTTCTCAAGTGACACGCCCGCAAATATTCTCATCTTAACCTGAAGACCAATCGTGAAAGTCACTAAAAGAAAGAAAATTTGAGTTTTTTAAGCTTTGGAATCTCGCAGTATATCGTGGCCACAGAACTTAGACCGGTAGCGAGCTGGACCTGCACCGACCACTGGCATGGCGTACCCACAACACATGAATCCTCGGATGTCAGTGCTCTCAAACACATCGCTGTCTTCGGACCACTTTTCTCCTGCTTCGAGCACCACGCGCTTTTCATTCCCAACGGCAGCCCCTATAAACACCAACCTCGCAACTGCAGCGAAACAGCGTCCAAACATCTACGAACGAAACCTCAACAAGACACGCACGGCAGAGGTCTCGCTTTCGTCATATGCATTTCTCTTCTCCGAGATCGTACAGTACACGCAGAAACGTGTGACTGGGATTGGGGACTTAGAACGGAGGTGTGTGTGTGTGTGTGTGTGTCAATCTATGTGAAATTTGAGGCTCAAAATTGGTTACACTATAAATTATTGCTATTATTCAGGCTCAATGTACTTGGATACCGCATAGGCACTCGCGTTCTCGAGTTGATGATCTGGCGTGTGGATGCTCAATCCAAGGGGCCAAAGCGAGAAATACGTTTCCTGCCTGCGCTGATGTCCATTCATACACAAGTATGGCGAGCAGTATTTGCGAAGCCTGCAGACGCTATTGAAAAGAGTGTGGAACATGAGGATGAATGTAAATACTATCTATCTTATACCATTGCGTTTCACAGTCCTAAGTGTTTAAACCCAGATATGATCATTGACAATGATCCTTCAATAACACGTTATATCTCTGTTCCGCGAGACATGAGTCAGCTGAGCTGTTCATCGCTTACCGCTGGAATAGTTGAAGCCGTCTTAGATGGTCTTGGATTCGTTAGTCTGAGATAGTCTGTCTTTCTTGAACCTTCCTGACACTATTATCCTCACTGCAGCCAGCGCGTGTCACGGCACACAGCACGCCTACAGATGCATATCCATCACGGACGACTATTCTGATCAAGCTTGACAAGTCAGTTGTTGAGCGGGAAGAGGCTCTTAAGTAACATGTTCTGTGTATTTTGATCCTAATTTTATCACCTGTAAGCTTGTTCGAGGTAAATGTACTAAATTATAGTAAATATCATTAATATTCTTCACTTTGATCACGTGCTCTTTTCAAACTCGTCAATCGCTCAAACGAAACGCTTGTTTATCCACGTCTTTTTCGAAATGGCTAGAATAAATCGGTTGCACATAACGCCTATTTTGATGAACTCTTCATGTGCGTGGGCATCGGATGAAAAGCAATTGTGTGAGCTATACGAGTCCGAGTTCACGGGTGCGGTTACAACTCGGACGGCTACGCTGGACGGCTTTCCAGAGGACTCTACTGTGCACACGGTGAGTTCAGCAGATAGTATATATGCTTTTCATATCCTAAAATATATAAGGTGGCCTTCTCTGCAGAATCTACATCCTCTGTAAACTCTTACGGCTATTCTCCGCATCCCCTGTCTCGTTATCTATCATGGGCGGAGACGCTCCTCCAGACAAAGGACGCGTCAAAGCCAATTATAATCAGCATAACCGCTTCCAATCCTCCAGATCTTATGAAAATGGTTGAATCCATCCAAAAGCTGCGTCAGAAACTCAGAGACTCGGACGGGGAAGCCAGTCGTATTGCCATTGAGCTCAATACGAGCTGTCCTAACATTCAGCATGCACCACCGCCTGCATACAAACCAGACATGCTCAGCCCGCTTCTCGCAATACTTGCCATGGCCTTCTGGTCTGATCGCACACTCACAATAGGTCTCAAACTCCCGCCTTACACTTATAGCACACAGTTCTTAGACGTGCTCGAAGTCGTTGCTGGACTCTCGCGAGACATCGGCAATGAGCGATATAACCCCATCGCATTCTTTACATGCACGAACACGCTTGGCTCGAGTATGCTATTTGCAGAGCAGGCACTAGCATCCTCTCTTGCATCTGGTGCGACGCAAACTGATGGGTCTGGTGAAGACGGTAGTGCTTCTTCGTCATTGGTTCAGTCTCCGTTCGCATTGCCGATACCGCTCGGGGGTCTTGCAGGCGAGGCTCTCCACGCGCTTGCTCTCGGGAATGTGTTCTCTTTTGCACAACTTCTCTCGAAGTCCGAAGACGTCTCACTTCAGCGCATCGCGCTCGTAGGTGTCGGTGGAGTCACCACCCCAGCCGCAGTCTCCCGTATGAGGCTGGCTGGCGCTGGCGTCGTTGCCTGCGCTACGCTACTCGGCCTTGAGGGTGTCCGTGCGTTTGAGACGCTAAGCGTGCAGACAAGCGAAGGTACGACAAGGTCTGCGACTTTGTATGCGTGAATATATATCAGACCTCAGAATCTACCTGCATGAATCTATAAGATGTATGTATGTATTTTATATGCAGACTAATCGAGAAACTATACACGGCAAAGGAGGTGATTCGGAGTCAATACATGAACTCTGAGTTAGTGTTCTATTTAATGCGAGGATGAGGGTAAAATTGATCACAACTTGAAGGATATACACAGCATAGATGTGCTTAACATTACAATGCGCGAGGCAAATAATGGTGATTGGTGGTTATACAAACATACGAGCGACCGGTACAGCCCCCGGGACTGATGCGACCCTACCTGCCCGAATGAGATTGGGATAAGGAGTTTGAGACGTGAAGCAGGCGAAAATTGAAATAACGGAGCAAGATGTGACGGTTAGACAGGAATTAACTGAGAAAACATTTGAATTCATTGTACGGGTTTAAAGTCCACTCCCGAATTATCATGCCATTGATGGAAGCTCCTCCTCCAGTAAAAGAAGACTTCCCTCCCGTCCATCATTTAGAATGCATTCCCAAACCCGAAAGTTGGTTGTACGAGCTGACTGAAGAACATTGATTCCTCGTTCTTAGTATTAACTGGTGTGGAGATGCTTGGCTGTGCCGTCTTTGACACAAGGTGTTGTTCGAACGTGTCATTCCAAACCGCGCCTGCTAAGTTGGGGAGTGTAGAAGTCACATTTGTCCACTGCTGATTGATCTATCAAAAAAACCGCGTTAATTAAAGGGAGCATACTTCCTCAATAAAAACGTAATTGCGCACTTGCTGAGGAAAGAGGGTCCACTGCTGAGGCAAGTACGTATTGTCGGTGCTGAACACACTGGATGTAGGAGCAGCAATATGAGAAGTAATCGAACTCGGGCAAATGATCGTCGAGTTAGTGGTTTCAGGGCTTGGGTGCGAAGACGGAGGCAAGGTCTAAATAATACACTTAGAGATGGGTGGGGAATGATAATGTAGAAAAACTCACCAGTCTGGGCGCCTTCGGCGGAGTCTTGGACTGTGTCAGGTCAATAAAATCGTAAATTTCACGAGGATGTCTGCTTGCACGGAAGGTAGGAGACGCAAGGAGAGACTCGTGAAGGAAGGGTGCGTTGTCTTCTTCGTCACAAACAGGAGTATCTGCGTATATGTCTCTGGATGCAGCCTTCTTGCGAGGCATAGATGTCGGGGTTTTCGGGAAGGTGAGAGCATTCGGAAAACTCTTTGTCGGCGTCTCCATGATGGTCTCCACGACATCGCGCTGAGCCTCAACTACCTTTTCGCGGCGGCGCGGTTGATAGCGGTACCCAGGGTTGGCTTTTAAATGCTTTTCTTTCACAATTGCATAGCGGTCTTTCCAAGTCTGTTTATCCGCAGGGGACAGCAACCTCCAGAGAGCACCAGCTTGTTTGCTCAGCTCGCGATTGTTCTTGCCTTTGTGTCCCTTCCGGTACTCGCATGCGAAGAGGATGAATGAGTTCGGCGGTCGCTTGACATGTGGGGTGGTCTTCTTTCGTGAGTTCAAAGGGGTGGGCAGTACGGACTCGGCGACAGGCAGGTTGGTATTCGCGCGAGTAGGTGATGGCTCCGCGGAAGTACACGGGGTAGCCGCGACCGAGTGACTGAGAGCAGGAGGAGTGTGTGGAGGTGGACTCATTGTTTCGCACTTGATTGTCGCACTAGCCGGAGTTTCCAATGGGAGGGAAGGGAAGGGGAAGTCATCGACCTGCGAGACAGATTTCTGGTAAGGAGAATGTCGGGTTGGGTTTAGATCATCTGTACCAAAGCATAAGCTTAAATGTGCGAGCTAGAGACACAAAGAAGAATTACCGCGAAGGCCAGAGATCCGTATGGAGCATACGTCGCGCGCCATACTAGTAGTTAGAATAGAGCGTATCGGGCGTATAATGTTCTGTTCGAAGAACTGTCTGAAGCAAAGTTGGTTCCGCTGCCTTTATACGGAGCTGCCGTCAAAGGGTGAGCGCTTAGCACGAAATTAGCCTTCCACGGGAACACGCGTAGCACGCAACTCGATGGTCCGTCTATCCAAATCCTGAAAAGGAAGAAAAGCCAGTCCTCCACAAAGGAATCCAGAGTTCATCGAGATCGTGAGGCGTATGATCGAAGCGCACCTGCCAGAAGCATCGCCCTAGTCAATCTCCCAGCCGAAAGCATCTAGTATTCGCAGCAGTGGCGCCGGATTTCTAGGCAAAGATAGTCAGAAATTNAAAAAAACATGTTGAGGAAACCCGTACAATAGACGACCAGAGCATCACGTTCATGGTCGAATGTACAGACTCTGTTATTCCCGATAGATTTGAGTTATTTTATCGACATTGATGAATCGTCGATGGACGCTGCATTCCTGCTTCCAAAAGATGATCAGAATTCGTTGAAGTCGTGAGGAGATGAGAAAGCTTCGTTTACTAACACGAGGCACGATGCCATAGGAGGCTCACCCATGCCTCGAAGAAAACACGTCTCTATCGTGTTGTAAATGGGTTTATATCGGCCAACTCAATCATACAGGACTCAGACGCTAGGCGTATGATTAAGACTTTTGAACCTGGACAGAGTTGAAGATGTGCTAGATGCAGTAGAGTAGATCCTCTGGATAACCATCGAGTCTTCAGGCATGTAAACAGCGTCAAATATTAGAGCCTTCATCCGACGTACCGGTGGCTCTCCTCCAAGCCCACGACAGCACGCTCAAATAGAATTCTTTTGCTTTTTTGCTGAAAATCCCCCAAAATGCTCAGCTCAGTGACTCATGAGCATTTTTTACGAGCCTGTGAGCCATTGAGGTGGAGTATATTGATGTGAGTAAAACGTGTTGTATATGAATGACCCACTCACTCAGACTGAATAGATACTACGGCATTAGCATCTGCGGATCTGCCGAGTTCGGACTACTAGGATTCTCCAGTGATGTTTTTAAAGAGCCTGAATCTGGGCAAGTACTCAAGTAGCAGGTCAACGGATGCAGCTCAGACTATAGAAATTTAATCCAAGATTGACGTAATCAAATTTATAGAGCAAAATCTGAGAAGCAGATAGAGGTGACAGGCATTGAACCCAATCGGGAAATAATGTCTCTGGTGACAGAATGCAGGGGATCTGAAGTAGCAACCACACTGACGATGTTTTGTGAGTATTTCATGGCGATAGTTGAAGAGAAATAGCTGATGTTCACTTTCTTTCCTATTAAGTATCTGCTCAGTGTAGGCGCCTGCTTACTTCTGTTGTGGAGGTGGACACCCAAACCTCTTTGTTCACGTGACGTTTTGGCGCGTGGCTAGTGTTTATTGTTGTGAAAATTAGGCAAAGTTTGTTGGTGGTGACTGGTTTCATCGTGCCAACCTCGTTATGCATAAACATCCGCCGATACTGTAGATGTAGATGGAGCACAATNAAAAAAAACAGTGCGTGTCGCGACCGACGTGAGTCAAATTTACCTTGCCGGCGGCGCGCCGTAGATTTGAGTCACATCAAATCAACCGACACGAAGCGGCACCGACTCGTGTTTTGATGCGCTCCCGACGCCCGACGCTGCCATAAAAGGACATGCAGTACGTACCTCAAATTTCAACTGTCATTGTCGCCCCACTTTCTTGGCCATGCCTCCCAAACGCACAACTCACAAAGCTACTGGTCTCCCTGCGATGAATTCAGCAACTGCGCCGGATCCAGCTGCGGCTGCGGCTACAGTGGCTCCAAGACGTTCGACACGCAGACCTATACCTTCTGCTACTGCTTCAGATGCTCTAGCAGCGAACCCTCCTGCAAAAGCTACAAAGCGCTCGTCTGGCAAGGCTAAAGCGACCTCTGCAGTAGCTGATACGCCTACTACTACGACGACGACGACGACGATCGCGTCAAAAGCCAAAACGCCTAAATCCAAGACGAAACGAGTCCTTTCTGATGACGAAGATGGCAAAGTGACTTCTAAGAAGGCGAAGAAAGATGATGCAGACGATGCTCAGTCAACTGAAACATCAAAGATGGTGCGCCCTATCCCCGTACATTTATTATTAATAGTTAAGAAGTAATGGTTTCGACTTCACTAGGTTACAGTGCTGAAGCGAGGGGCAGCGCCTGCTGACCCTTTTTCGTCTTTCGTCAGTGAGTGGAATGCCCAACGGTGAGCTGTTTGATGCAGTCTAACGCAGTCTTCACAGACACCCACCAAGTGTATGTGTCGCCAGACGGAGAAGTTTGGGATGGTATGCTCAATCAGACAAACATCGGGAAGAATGCCAATAAGTGTGCTACTATTCGTCTTTACTCTTCTTGCTGCTTATGCTTCGTAGGTTCTACGTCTTGCAGCTACTCCATCCGATAAACGATGCATCATCCTGTTTGCTCTTTGTACGCTGGGGCCGAACGGGTGAAAATGGAGCGAGTCAGACAAAAGTACGTTTACCCGTCATTATTTTTGATTAATTGTCCTCACTATCTCAATACAGGGCCCTTGGGCACCGGGGCAGGCTATTAACGAGTTTAAGAAGCAGTTCAGATCTAAGACGGGTACAGCATGGGAGCAAAGACATGGAATGGTGGCTAGACCAGGTTTGTATTTGTCCATCGACCAGTCTTTTGGAGAAACGCTCATGAATATAAATTTGGCTTAGGGAAATACACGTGGCTTGGTAAGTCTCCACATTCTTCTGGGTACATAAAGGGATACTAAGTGATGAGTAGAGCGAGACTTTGAGACGTCGGGAAAAGATGATAGAGGTGAGGGTGCATCTCAAGACATAGGCAAAAACAAAGTCAAGGACGAGGTCGAACCGGAGAAGATTCCTGATTCAGTCTTACCCAGTGAAGTCCAGGTCAGTGATCCAATGCTGAGGATAGTTTTCTTTCTGCCAACGTAGCTTTTCTTTTCGACGGATAGAATCTGTGCAGAATAATCTTCAATACGAGGTATGCGTGCTATCTCTTATTATGGCTGCACGATTCTTACATGCTTTCCCTTAAGCTTCATAGATGCAGCACTGTCTTCGATGAATTATGATGCCAATAAGCTTCCCCTAGGTTTGTTTTATGCTCACTCCGTAGATTCACAAGCTTATATGCTCCTAGGGAAACTATCGAAGGCGACGATCCTCAAAGGATTCGCTGCGCTGAAGGTACCCTACTCGCAAATGATACGTTCACTATTTTCTCATTGTGATTTTATAGTCTCTTTCTGAAGTCATTGAGAACGCTGCCACCGCGGCACAATTTAATGCATTTGATAATGCATGCTCTGAGCTTAGCGACCAATACTATTCGTCAGTCCTCAGGATCCCTTCCTGCATTCTGAGGCTAATGGTGAAAATGCAGTATCATTCCTCATGTGTTTGGCCGCAACAAACCAATTGTGATCAACACCATGCCTCAGCTGAAAAAGGTATAGTCCACCTGGAGATTGATATGAAAACATGATTTCGTTGATGTCTTCATATAAGGAATTGGAACTTGTTGACGCTCTGGGAGATATGGTCTGTTTCCTTTTGAGACCTTCACTAATGCCTACTGATAATTCCGTACTACAGGAAATTGCGCAGAAGCTTATCAGCGAGAGGATCGTTAGCGATGGAGTACCTATCAATCCGATTGACGCCCGCTTCAACTCGTTGTCTCTCGAGTCTATGGCTCCAGTCGCGGCTGATAGCAACGAGTTCGCTGCACTCGCGTCCTACGCGAGAGATACGCACGGCGCCTCGCACAACTATTATACGGTAAAGCTAGAGACTGCATTTAGGGTTAAGAGGTCCGTGTATATTTCGTCTGTGTCTGGGTCGGAGAAACGTGGGCATTAAATTTCCTTTTAGGAAATTTGAAGATGAGAATTGGTCTAATGCTGGTATGAACGGTCTTGATGAGGGCCAGCGGCTTCTCCTTTGGCATGGTTCTCGCTCCACTAACTTCGCTGGTAGGGCCAAAACACTATTTTTCAATAAGCATTATACTGACCTTCGAGATATGCTCAGGTATCCTGAGCCAAGGCTTACGCATCGCTCCTCCACAAGGTATGCTATCAACATGAATTATTTAAAAAGGTCTTTCACCTCATAACATTTACTTAATCAATGAAGCCCCGGTTAATGGTAAGCTCTCTCTTTCCTAGCAATGCGAATGCTATAAATGATATTTTTAGGGTACATGTTTGGAAAGGGCGTTTACTTCGCCGATGTATGTTCTTCTGCATATTCTTTATTTGCATGGGTCCTCATAATTATCATAAAATTACAGATGATGTCCAAGGTAGAATATCTTTTTTCTCTTTTTTTTGAGAGGAACGTTTCTGTTAACCTTTGATTTTTAAAGTCCTATAACTACTGTTATGCGCAGTGAGTTTTCGATATTTGATCGTGCTACGCGAAATTTTGGAAAGATGCTGAAATTATCAATCATTATTAAGATCTAGCGGAAATATAGGGATCCTTTTGTTGTGCGATGTAGCAGCAAAACCCTGCCATGAGCTGCTTTCCGGAAATTACAATGCAAACGAAGAGTGCAAGGCTGCCAATAAACTGTACGTCACAGTGTATGTCTAACTTGTATCCGCTATGTCCTCAAAGAGTCATCATGCAGAGCGACAAAGGGTCTTGGACAAACGCAGCCAGTGAACTGGCAGGATGCAGGTGCTGCGCTGGAAAATGACGAGCTCAAGGGTTGCCTCATGCCAAAGGGGGCAGCTGAGAACGTCAATCCGCCTGGTGCATACTTGCAGTACAACGAGGTGATTCGTTATGCTTCACGTGAAAAAAAAAGGAGTCTGACACACGTCCGGACAGTACATCGTATACAACACTGCACAGATACGGGTTAAATATCTATTGATGGTCAGAATGGGTAACTAGCTGTAACGATAACCGTAGTGGATATCTTAATCCGGATATTTCGGTTCATATAATGCCTACTCGTACATTTCATTGCTATATTAATAAATTACAAATGTGTGAGAAGCTAGAATGCAGAGTGTATAAAGTATAGTAAAGATGTGAGACAAAGTAACCATTAGTTCGTCCGTAAACGCTTTCCGCGTCGATCCAGAACACCTTCCAGTGAGTGCTCCCTCGAATGTCTACGATTTTCATCACGCCTAGCGCCACCTCGTGAGGGAGATCGACATGAGAGCCGCGGTTCTTCTTTCTCATCCCGAAGTTCCCGATCATGGTCTTTGTAGCTGGAACGCCTATAGTCCCTTTGTCTGTCTCGGTCTATTCTCCGGCCTCCATCCTGTTGTCTTCCGTCTCTGTTATCTGAGATCCGGCTATCTGAATGCCGATCTCCTTCACGGTCGCCACGTCGTGGAGGGCTACGGTCTCTGTCTTTCCAAGAACGCTGTTCTTGCTCTCGTCCATTTCCCTGTCCCCATGACCGCGACGGATGGTTGCCAGAGGCGTTGTTAGATCCTGTGCCCAGCGGTCCTGTATTGTTTGGACAGTCTGAAAATGTCGGTATTATACATTAGCATTGACAATACATTATCGGTATCGGGCACAGGCGTCTCAGCTCAGCGTACCCTTTTTCAAGTGCGGACCTCCGCAGACGAAACAACCACTGCCAGCCTCTCCGGGTTTTGCGTTTGCACCAAGGCCGAGCTTCACACTCACACCGCCGAACCCACCATTGCCCGCAGTGGTGTCCTGATCGACCAAATGTGTGTACTTCGTGCGACTGCGCTTCCCAAAATTGCGCACTTGCATCACCTTTGGGAGAAGCGACACATCCATCGTGCTTTCCGTTTTTTCCGTGAAATCGTGTCGTTTGAGAACGTCCGCATCTTGATGGAAGGCACCCTTATGCCAATACTTTTGGAGAAACTGTTGTTGGCCCTTGGGCTTGGAATCTCGCGTAGACTTCGCATGTGCAAGATCTTCTTGTAAACGTTGAGCTTGGGGCAAGGCACGCCGTCTCTCAACTTCCTCGCGTTCTAGATCACGCGCGGCCTCGGCTTCTTTGTCGCGCTTAATGCGACTCAACTCGCGTAAGCGCCAGGCTTCAAATTCACCTTCGGGGTCGAGATCATCAATGTCGTCGATGTCAGGGGTCTCTTTTTCTTTTTCCTCTGCGTGGGACGTACATTAGCATCTTCTGAAAAGTAGAAAGTCTAGTTAAATATAGTTACTCTCTGCCAGTTCGCGTCTTATGCTTTCGGCGATCATGTCATGACTTTGCTTCCGGCGCTCTTCTTCTTCAAGCAGTTTCCGTTGGAGAGCTTCCTCTGTGTCCTGTAACTCTTTGTCGCGTTCCTGTACGGTTACTCGACCGCGTCTACGTATCGTTGTATGAATCAAGTTCCAAAACATAGACTCAGAAGGACGTACTTTGGCACGAAAACAGGCCTGAACATAGGTTTCTGGGGCTCTTCCTCTTCTGAGTCGGATTCAGAGTCACTGGACTGCCGGGTGAACGGGTACTATCAAAAATAAAGTACGCATAGAGATTTCCAGTAACTCGTACTTCATCTGATTCAACACCCGTCCGAGAAGCAGCTGGTTTCGTCTCTTCTTCTTCGTCCTCTTCTTCACTTTCCTCCTCTGTGTAACGTTAAGTAGATGGTTCCACGAAACAGCAGCAATGATAATCACCTTCCATAGTAGTCCTTCCAGATTCTTCCCTGCCTGCTACAATAACCTTCCCCTCCTGAATGTCCACGTCCCTGAGAGTTATGTTCATCTTCCCTCCCAATGCCTTTGGGATAGCACGCATCATGCTCCCATTTTCGTCTTCCCCCCCTTCCTCACCGACATCCCCTTCCACAGCTCCGAGCGGCATATCTCCCCCCTCTTCCTCATCTACCTGCTCACCCGCCTCCGCTTCATCTTCAGAGTCAGAGAGCTCCGCAACACCCTTCGGCGCCTTTCCACGCCAGTATCGTGCAGCTGGCCTTGCTAAGCGCGGCGCTTGCTTTCGCGGTGCCGCTGACATTGTCGCTCAGAGTGTACTCAAAGAGAGCAAAGGCTGAATTTATCTTGTGCGGTGCTACCGCAAAATGGACATGCATCACAGTCACGGAATGTCACGGCATGCACATCATACGCGAGGTGACGCGTCTCATCTTGTCTTTCCTCTTGCACAGACATGGTGAGTGGTTTCGATCTAACAATATGTATATAGAGATTTTTAACGAGATGCTCTCCTGCAGTCATCGTTTCGCCTCGTTCCCAGCTCCAGTGACAAGACTGCGTCCGTTCAGGACACTTCTAACAGCCTCGGCCTCCATGACACTATGCGATATGGTCTCCGTAGTTTGGCGACAGAGGCGCGTGCACAAAGCGAATTGAAGCATAGACTCGATAACGTGCGTCCTCTGCATCAGCTACACGAAACCTCTATGCATATTGACAGAAGGACAGTGGGAGGAGACGCAGGATAATCTGCAGCTAACTTTCCAGCGTCACATTTATGGTGTGCATGCTCCTATACGTCTCATGATGGAGAGGAAGATTGCATCGACTGTAAGTGACTTTTTCATATCCTCGTGCTCGCTATTGATAATAGGTTCTTGTTCGATTTCATGGCGCCCGTAGAATATGCATATACCCGCTTTTCCTCGCTCGAACGTTCACCTCGACATCCTTATGGGCAGGGATGAAACCCTGGACTTCGCGGATATCTTCGGAGGTATGCCATTGATGCTGATACTTTGGTCTTGTACTTACTACTCTGTTATTCATTTCATAGAAGTGGAGACCAGCCCACCTATGGATATTCACGAGCAAATGGAACGTAAATTGCGGAAGTAGCTTCGTTTGCACCCAATTCCGTATATATACTGTAAGCATACGTTAATCTTCGAAACGGAGACAATCCATAGGCCACGTGAAGATATACTGTTGTGAGATGGGTTGACAAGCCTGCGTTCAAGAATTCAACTACGACTTACAAAACCTTTGAAACGCAGATGTTCAATCGGGCAACTATTTAAATCTCCTGCATTATAGCAAATCATGATTAAGAAATTCTGGGGCAAAGTTCCATGGTGAAAGGTATAGAACCGCCCGGTATTTGACATGTTTCCATCAAAGCAAGTAAATATAACGATGTTTAATATACATGAAACACCTTAGGCCATTTTCTGAAGTTATTGAGTTATAAAAAGTGTATCATTTTTTGTCAACTTATACTGCAAGTAGGAAATTAGAGGGATCTACATGTATAACAACTCAGTGAAATTCGGATGAGAGAAACGGTGGATAAAAACAGATACCATAAGTCCATGCGAGGAGTTTTATACAATACCGAGAACAACCGTCGCACGCAGGCTGCACTCATTCGCGCTGTAATCATCCGAGCCGCCGCCGAGGTGTTCCTCCGTCTGCAACGCACTCGACTTCCAACCCCAGCTGCGTCCGACGTGGAATGCATCCGGCTCGCTCGCAAAGCGCGTGAGTGCACCGCCCGTGGGCGTCGCACACAGAAGCGTAAAGTGTGCGCGCACGGTTTCGCGCGGGTCGCGATATGGCTGCGATGGCGGACGAGCTCCACCTGTGAGAGGATATTGATAGCCAGAAGGAAGATGAGAAGCAGCAGAAGGCGGGGAGGCGCTGAGGCTCGAAGAAGAGGGCGACGCGGGTGTCGTACTACGGGAGGGTCCTGCGAGTGTCCCATGCGAGTGTGGGCGATGCAATGTCGGCGTCGATATTGACGTAGGAATATTTACGGGCTGCGCAGTCGTGAGCCCGCTCCCAGTTCCATTCTCCTCTTGTGAATGTGAATGTGCATGTGTGCGTACAGGCGAGAGCGGCGGTGCGGAGGGAAGCGGTATAGTCTCGACAGGTGAAAGACGGTGAAGGTACATGCCTAGTTGTATGCCGGCCGCCGACCCCGTACCAGTGTTTGCACCCTTCTTGCGCACGACCTGCACATATACGTTGAACAAACTACCCGCGTACCATATCGTCTGACTCGTAAGACGAGCTTTTTCTTGTAAGGTGACAAGTCCCCAGAACTCAACGCCGAAACGGATCGGGGGGAACGGCGCCCAGTGAGCAGTACCCGGGACATCTGCTTCAGCATACTTCGACATTGAACGCCGCTCGCTGCCGATTCCAAAGAAGTTAGCAGGGGTGTTCAGCGCGTGACCCTTGCCGTTGCTACTGCTCTTACCCGCACCCAAGCGTGAGCCATCTGCTGCGAATAACTGGTCCATTGATGCGCCGTCTAGACCTGTCGTATCACCAATGCGCGACGTCGAGTCGGCTGGTACAGGGTAGTACGCCTTCTGCGGATCGACAGTCCCAGGAGGTGCCGCGGAAAGCTCAGAAAGGACCTCTGCAGTCGTCTTCGAGAGACCCAGGCTACCGTCTCGAGAAGGCACAGGCGAGCGTNGGGGGTGTCGCCGGCCCGGATGAGTTCGGACGGTAAGTGATGAAGTGCCGGAGGACCGACTGGTCCCAGTGCGCGGCCTGGATGATGGAAGCCGATGCGTAAGGTCGTCCCAGCGTTGGTGATACGTCTTGAGAGATATCAATGAGGTCTTCTAGAGCCTGCAATTACTGTTAGCCCGAGGTTATTGCTAAAGAAAGAGCAGAGGACACGACATGCCATGTGCATATAGTGAATTCCATTGGCGAACAGATCTTCCCACTCCTTTTCCTCTGCCAAGTCGATAGAGCATCGACGGCGAAGCTCGACAACCCGGCGCGCAATATCATATCGTTCACGTTCATCACGCACGAAGAACGCGTCGGCTGACAGGACCGCCCGTGCCCAACTCGCGCTCAAGCCGCCCCTGCGCCATATCTGTGGGACATAATCCTTCGCAAGAGCTGCAACAACTGGAGCTGTCGCACGACGGCGCATGGGTTCCGCCCGCTGCTGCTGCTCAGAGGTAAACGAGTTTAAATCGACAGTCTCTTCGTAGACGAGCATATCCGCACCCCAGCGACACAGCCAGCACGCAGCGGCTTCTCCGATCTTGTTTGACACAGAGCCGTACAAAAATGCCGGATCATCTTCGTCTGCGACGTCATCGTCATCGTCCGAGTGAGAGTCTGTATCTGTCGGCTCCTCCTTTTTCGGGGCGCTAAATTCTTCGAGGACTTGCGATACGCTCGTCCTAGTCCGTTTCGAGACGCCGGATTGCAATGAGGATGATCGTGTCGTCTGGGGATATCTGACCTCTTGGCACAAATCCTCGAGGCCTACTGCTGCATCCAGCTCGTTCTCTCCCTTCTCTCCGATCCCCTTTCCTATCGCAAAATTAAGGTATCGTATAACAGTGTGCGGACCGAGTGAGCCGAGCACAAGCAGGAGCGTCTGGGAAACTATCGAGGGCATTGCTAGGTATGTCGCAGTAGCTAGCAGAGAGAGCAGGAAACGCGGAGTCGGAGCACGAGCATCGCCCAGCGGAGCGGGACGCCGAAACGAGGGTGTAAGAGGCTCCCTGCGAGAGGGCACGAGAACTGGGTCGACATAAAGTGCAGGTCCTCCGCCATATAGTCGGGAGATGCAGACTCTGAGCTCAGACAGTGGTCAGATGGGGTAGTGCGATGAAAGTGGAACATAGTCTTACTCAAATGCTAGCAAGAGAGGGAAGTCAGGTAATAAGTCTGAGAGATAGTGAATAGCAGAAGCAAAGAAGACGCACCGGCACGAGTAATGTTAGGGTCGTCGAATATGACATTCACCTCGTCGTGTGAGCCCTGCTTCGCGATCGACTCTCTGAAGCCACCGTCGAAGAGCAATCTGAAGAAATCCTGTACCGATGAGTTATTTTTGAATTAGAAAGTCGACACTAGCAGGCTGAGTATTGGGGGACGCACGGCCTGGATGAGAACGACACGGTGCAGACGATAAATACCCTCCCAGGAGCCACGGACGTGCAGGGAGACGTCGGCTGTGCGGCCATGGAGAAAAGCCTGATAAAGATGTGACTGAATGTCTGTCGGAGATGTGCCGCCTGCCATGCCAGAGCGGTCTGCGTCGGGCTCGATGTGCGGACTCGGAGAGGAGAGCAGTGCACTGGCAGGAAAGGAGCCAGATGAGCGCATTCTTATTCTTATTGCACGCAATAGACTCCGTATTCGCTCAGAGCACACAGCGTCGAGCTCACTGTACTGCACGACGTCGAGTCCGTTGCCGTCCACCACGACCGCGTCGTGTCTCGGCGCCGTGCATCTATCCATCGTGCCGCGACTCCGAACATACTTTACATAATCACTTTCTGAACATTTTCTACTCTGTGCTCCCCCGCCCCCCGCCCCGATAAGTTTACACAGGCGCTGCTCAACGAGCTCGACGGTTAGTACACATGCTCCTTCATCGTCCTCGTCGCATACAGCGCTGACTATGATATCCAGGTCCCCAGCGCACCATACGACGATCATGTCATCCAAAGGCAAGGGCAAGGCCGTAGACCACGACCACATCGGTCCCGCGCCTGTCCACATCCCGCCCATGCAGAACCCGTCCACGGGCAGCGCCAACCCGTCCGCATCTTTCCCTGCTCTCTGGAACTATCTCGCACCTGCTCTCGACCACATCGTCCGCTCACCGACCAACACCCCAGTTCGCGCCCCCACCATCGACGTTGCCTACCACATGGGCATTCACACCGCCGTCTACAACTATTTCACAGCTGCCAGCCGTTTCGACATGAGCACCCTCGCTGCTGCACCACCCCCGCGCGTCTCCACCAGCACGAACGGTCGCGTGTCACCCACCAGCAGCCCACACGGTGCAGACCTTTACGAGAAGCTTGACAAGTACTATGCAGACGTCTGCCAGGAGCTCCTCGCGAGCGCACCCGTCGACGACTCAAGTATCTTGCGCTATCTCCTGCCTTGCTTCTCGCGTTATGCTGCTGGTGCACGCTCCGTCGATCGTCTTCTCAATTACGTCAATCGACACTACGTCAAACGCGCCGTCGAAGAAGACCGCGGCTGGCTGCGTCTCGCAGACATTCTCGACGCGGTCGCGCAGGCCATCGAGCAAGACGGACCTGCTACCACCCTCAACCAAAACATCAAGACCAAGGCCAACACGAGCACTGGTCCACGCGAGCAGCTTGCTGCACGGCTGCGTGATCGTCGCCTAGTAGAGCTCAAGAAGTGGGGATATACGGACGGGGCGCCGCCTGCAGCGCTCACACGCGCAGAAGCTGCTGCAGAGGCTGCGAGTCCACTAGATCGTATCATTCCACTTGCCTCCATGGCGTTCCGCCGCTTCCGAGAGGACGTCATACGCCCGCTGCTCGCCGTGCCCAAGGGAAAGAAAGCGCGTAAGAGATACAAAAAACCGCCTGGAGCAGGATCGGGGCTGGCTGCGGGTTCGGGGTCAAGCGCAGTCGTAGATGGGGAGAGTAGCGGGCCCAAATCGCGGCTGGCTCGCGGTGTGAGGGATCTTATTGAGTCCAAGGACGTAGATTCAGAAACTGAGCGACGCACAATGGCCGCAGAGTTGGATGATATGCTTGGTACCATTGGAATACCCATCGACCTTCTGCTGCGCAGAAAGCTAGATAAATTCGCGCTGCGGCCGAAGGGCTAAGTCTGCGTGTTTTCTACCTCGTAATTTCTTTCATCGTTCTGGGAACGAATAAGAATTTGGTCTACTTCAAGTAGGACACACATCGCATTGATTAACGCTATGCTCAGAGCGCCAGACACAAAAACATACAGAATTTTAGCAACACAATTTCTTACATCGTCCACAGTGAAGGGACAGCAGCGCATCAAAGGAAGACGAAAAGCTTGATGTCATAGACTAAGATCACTAGTTCTGCGGCGAGTATCTAAAATGATAAGAAGAAAAAACAGTAGTGAACAAAGATGGCTCTTTATCCAACCCAACATTGGTCTTCTTCAGTATGTTTACTTACTGCCAGTGACGATTCGAGGTGATCGAAGAATGACGTGCCGAGCGCCAATCGCGCATTACCAGTAGCTTGACAAGACGGGGCAGGATTGCTGTTGATGTACAGCATCTGTAGCAGCTAAGATCGTAGCTGTGAGGAGCGCCAATCAAGAATGATCGTGCAGATGCCCTAGCGTTTATCCACAGCTAAAAGCGGTGAACCGGGAGCTCAAGAGTAGGGATACCCAGAATGATTCACAGGTAGTCAGGTGGCAGGCTGAATATCGAATACCGCAAAACGACACGCTCATAACGGAGACTCACGAGTACCGCACAGCAAGGTTAAGCCTCGGATCCTCCAGTGATCCAGCGCTTTGGATTCTAAAGTATAGTCGGCAATATGGCACTCGTTAAAATCGAGAGGTCTTCTCGAAAGTACGTCAGAGCCCGTCTTCTGAAAGGGGGGGGGGGCGCATTTGATGCACTGCTAGTGGGCGTTGAGATTAAGGAAGACGCAAGAGCTTGCGACACAGCACCGAGGGGTACCGAAGAACCTTCGTTATTGAGCATCTCTGCAGCAAATTCGTTTGCAACCAACTAAGTTCAATTAGCACTCCCAAGTCGTCAGAACGGAAACAGAGCAGGAGTTCGAACACGAGGTGACTATAGGACTGCTCGCGACATATTTAGACGCCACCAGCTTCAGCTTCCAAAACGGGTACCGACTGTACAGTTTAGTCAGGAAAGTCCCGTGACTAAGCTCTACCACGACAAGAATTTGAATCCCGTCGTATGAGACATAGACAACTCGCAAGCCGTCGTTCTGCTGTTACCGTATGTCTTTCTCGTTGTCCCTGTCATTGTATGGTACTTACTTAGGTGTGAATTGGATCCACAGACGTTAGTTGCTTTTCAATCAAAATGACACACGACGCGGTTTGGTTCTCCCGCCCGCGCAAGTACGGTAAGGGCAGCCGTCAGTGGTGCGTATATGTTTCTACTCTACTGGGTACAAGTCAGTTGACGCTCTGCTCTTTCGTAGCCGCCTTTGCGCCCACCAGGCCGGTCTCATCCGCAAGTACGGAATCGACCTCTGCCGCCAGTGCTTCCGTGAGAAGTCATCGATCATCGGTTTTGTCAAAGTCTGTCTTTCCATTATATATATACGTGTCTTCGTGGCGCTGACCGCACTTCTCACTAACAGAACCGGTGAAGAAGTCTGTCCGACGCTTAGCTTTCACTCTCGACCTTGTTTCCGCTTTCTTCCTTGCATTACATCGAAGGTGGCATGTTCTGTATGCAGACTGACAATGCAATCTATGATTTATGGAATACTGCTTCTTCTTTACCGTCGTGGGACATGCTTGGCCACTTGCTACACTGAAAATGAACTTCGCCCAAAATTATGGCATGTTTGATTAGTTTTGTTCGGATGCGCAAGGAGATCATTGCATTGAAGAATTGAGAATTGAGCGTTGGTGGTCTAAGGAACGGTCTTCATGAACATTAAAAGTAAAAACTGTACATTAGCCCACCGCGAGGGTCGAACTCGCAGCCTTCAGATTCCACCTAATTTCAGTGACTCGTAAGAGTCTGACGCTCTATCCGATTGAGCTAGGCGGGCAATATTCAAGGAATTAGATGAGAATACTAAGGCGCAATACGCTAGTAATTGCTACTACCATGGGCACCGACCACCACGGTAAGAAGCCGCGAAGCAAACTTACTTGCTTCCAGCTTATCGTCTGCTGCGAACAAGCATTTCCAGTCCTGCATTGTTTGCACTGGCCCTCGGCTTTGACACCTGGCAGTTGGAATCAGCTTAGGGGCAACAGAGAGTTCAGATGGCGTCGTGGCACCGCGCCGCGCTGCCTCTCTCCTGCCAGTTCTGAGTCTTTAGATGACCTGGGCCTATGTGGGCGCTTAAAAAAGGCGGGCAGTGTCAACAGCGCTTCGCCCCTCTATAAANGGGGGCGAAGTGGGGCAAGGCAGCGTACTCACAGCACTCTTNCCCCCTCCCCCCTTTCCCCCGCTCAATCCGAGTGTCGACCCCGGAGCCGAGGACCTTTCTGTACAATTCTAGCTCTTGCTTTCTGGCAGGTCCTGGGTATAAGATTAACTGCGTAGCTGTCGAAACATAAAGTGAGCAGTACTAGTTGCAACTGCTGATAGCGATAGCGAAGGATGCACGTCTTACACTACGAATCTATTTGCCTAATAGTATCAGCATGGCATTGCATCATAAAGAGAGTTCAAACTTGCCGATAAGCGAAGAGGCAAATTTGGATGGATCTAGACTATCCTCTCCTCCTCCATATGATGCACCAGAACCGGACGACCTACAGCACCAGGAAGACCCGCATCGCGCATACGCAGAGCTGCTCTCTTGCTATCGACAGCAGCAGCAGGCGCTGATACGTCTACGGGCAGCAAATGTAGAGCGCTCGCACTCCTCAGAGAGGCTCGGTGCGGACCTGCTCGCGATGACGCACCGGTATCTTCAGGCACAAGCGCACGTAAAGGACCTCGAAACGCGCTGTGAAGAGGCCGAGACGCGTGCGGAGAACCTCGCATCGCAGCTCGAGCATGAGAAGAAGCGCGAAGGGCTCGAGACATATCCTAAGCAGCTGGACGAAGAGAAACGTGTTTTGCGGATGCCCTACGTTGAAAAGGAAGATACCCAGGAGGAGGAACAGAAAGAGTGGGATCCAACATGCGACGACGTAGGGGACATTATTATCATCGCGAGTGCCGCCAACTCGTCGGACAACGTGGACGCCAGCATCCCCCTTTCTCCTCCTCGCGCTCAAGTATCGTCAGAGGAGCTCGTCAAACTCGTCAAATCGATCAATGTGCAATCGCTCGAGATCGCACGCGCGTGTATCGCCTCTTCCACTTTCAGGGGAGGAGTGAAGGTGCCGCAGGTCGACAACAAAATGATCGTAAACGTGACAGAGGGCATTGGGTGCGTTTTGGTGCAGATGCTTCGAGCGAAAGATCACAGCAGGGATAAAGCCTTGGTAGAGCTGGCAGTGCAGACGCTGCTGGCTTACCATGTCTTCAAAATCATGGAGAGTTGGCCTTTTCACGCACAACTTGAGGATGATAAAAGCAGCCCAAAGAACTCCCAAGGTAAGGAAAGCCAGTTACAGTTGCAACGGAACAAATATGCACTTCTTGCTTACAAGTCCAACTTTCCAGATGCAGATTTAGATTCGCAAAGCGAGAATTCGACAAAGCGTGGTTTTTCCAAAGTGGTCGAAAGTGCAATCGTCAACGTAGTGACAATCCTCTCGCTTTGCGGGTCACCAGGTCATGCGTCTGCTCTAAGGCGGAACCACGAGGCGCGTATTGGGTCCACTATCGACGCTCTCTTTAAAGCAACGGAGCAATTGGCGGGCCATGTGAAAGGCAGGTCCATTGGGACGTCGGAATTCTCGTTTGCAGAGTACAAACTTCTATACGCGAAGCCTGGATCGGTCTTCAACAAGGACATCATGCAGAGACAGGGCCCACAGCCAGCAATGGTCAAGTGGAAAAGTTCTGGTAAAAAGAATGCACAGGTTCTGGGTACCAAAGAAATCGGGCTCGCGTGCATGCATCGATCCGCCAGCGTTACTGGCTCTTCACTTAGCAGGGCAGATTCAGGGAGCAGCGGCCGTAGTAGTTCCAAAGAGCTCGAGGTGTTGAC
Organism: Phellinidium pouzarii; assembly: GCA_004802695.1. Taxonomy (NCBI): domain Eukaryota; kingdom Fungi; phylum Basidiomycota; class Agaricomycetes; order Hymenochaetales; family Hymenochaetaceae; genus Phellinidium; species Phellinidium pouzarii. Next base: position 67,191 of record SGPK01000015.1, read on the forward strand.
CAAAGCTACAATCGTATTCGAGTCTGAAGTAGACAAATAAAATAGCTCGCAGACCTTGACTGTATATTTTCTGAAGTTAGGGCAGTGGGTGCATCAATATAGCTTAATATCTTCTGAAATTGTGGACAGTCTCGTATGTCACAAATGATCAGCTTGCTAGAGGATTGTTCTTTTGAACTTTGCCTATAACAATACCTTTACAATCAGCATAATGCACCATTGTTTACACGTTGTCGCAGTCGCTGTTGTAATACAAAAGTTACCAGGTACAGCGCGCATCCTATTCGTCCGAGTCAGTCTCATCGTCCGTCCGCCCTCCACTGTTCAAAACGACTTCTGGTCACTGATTCATTGGCCGAAACCAAGTTCGAAATAAGACGGGACCACTCGATAATGCGATGACCTTCAAACAGGATATATGCAATAGCAATGTCGCGCATCGGTTTCGTCAAAGTCAAGCATTTCGGGGATGGCGCCAGTTGGAAGGCGAAGACTAAAGGTGTCTGGGTTAAAAAGCCTGAAGAATATTAGCGAAACACCGTTGTAATATGCTTCAAATTACTCACTCGGGTACTAAACACTTCATATGTAGGTACCTCCTAAGGTCGACTTCGGCACTTCGAGATTTCCTCTCGTTTCAACTCTCTCCTCTTGACGCTTCCCCTCACTTTATTTCTTTCTATGTCCTCTTTTTATCGGTAACGCGGACACTCGCTGAAGAATCTGGCGACTGAATCAGGAAGCCCAATCAATACGCTCTCGTCCTCTGCGACAAAATCTTGTCACACGAATACTCACTCGTATTCTCTGCTCTATCCCCCAAAGGAATTCCCTGTATGTTTTGAAGTTGACATTGCCTACACAATGTACATCCCCATGCACGCTGACGTCTTGCGCAGATACTGACTGTATGCTCTTAGGGTGCAATTACAAGATGAATTTTCGATTCAACCCGCCGAGGACGTGAAATAACGCCTAGCATGCCTTACATTCCGACTTTTTTTTCTTTTCCGAATTCGTTTGAATAAAAAGCTAACTACTACAAGCGCTTGGAGGTCTTACAGGCAGTAAAACATTTTGCGTTGCGGCGATGTGAAGTTCTTTAAAGCATCCCGCACCGAAGTGCTGCACTCACCCGAGAGAAACCTTCCAGGTAACCCAGTGGGAGAACCCTGGTAAGGACACCTTTGGAAGCCGTGCTCTAGCTAACCGCAGATGGACAGGACGTCTCCGTACCCGCCAAACTCTCGAGATCGGGGAATGCCACACTGATAAAAAGCAGCGTCGAGAACACTATACTAAAAGGACGGAAAGGGCGAGGAGACTTAGACAAATGATGCAGACTCACCAAAGCCTGCTACCGAGTCTCGGACTGGAGTAGCTGACCGTAGGGCAGGGTCGGTGGTTATACCAAACACGCATGCTCCCTTGGCCTTTCCACCTTCCCCTTGGCTCCGAAGAGACCGCGACGCTGAGACACTGCGGACAATGCCCATGCTAACACGGTGGGAATGGCGTACCGACATGCTCGCAGCGACTGCCACCTTGGAACCGAACCCGTCTTACGCCGATGCTGCACGGTACCGAGGTACGGTGCGTACATAGCTCATTCGAACTCGCCGAAAGGCAAGCAGCGGGAGAGAACAGCACACGTACTCGCAGTATCGGCGTATGAGATGTGGTGGACCTAGATGAAAGAGAATAAAGCCTAGAGGGAAGAAACACAGCCGCGATGACCTAGATGAAAGAGGATACAATGCCGAGAACCGAGAACGCTACACTACGTGGGGAAGGGGCGAAAGGACTTTAAATAAGGGAGGAGACTCACCGAGCCTGCCACTGAGTCTCGGACTGAAGTGGCTGACTGACCGTAGGGCAGGGCCGGTGGTATACCAAACGCGCATGCTCCCTTGGCCTTTCCACCTTCCCCTTGGCTCCGAAGAGACCGCGACGCTGAGACACTGCGGACAGTGCCCATGCTAACACGGTGGGAATGGCGTACCGACATGCTCGCAGCGACTGCCACCTTGGAACCGAACCCGTCTTACGCCGATGCTGCACGGTACCGAGGTACGGTGCGTGCACAGCTCATTCGAACTCACCGAAAGGCAAGCAGCGGGAGGGGACAGCACACGTACTCACAATATCGGCTTATGAGATGGTAGTGGATCTGGATAGAGAGGTGAGTGGCAGGTTGCTGCACCCCGCCTGTCTTTTATAGCTGGGTCGTTTCGTCTGGGGCTGGCACGTGAGTTAAAAGAGCTTTGGGCTGGCACTACGCGTACGGAAGTGAACATCAGGACATGGTGTTCTACATTAAGCCTTTTTTTTACTCTATTGAGCTGCTCTTAATCTTACTCGCGCGTCCGCGAATTTTGACGCGTGCTCGAGTGCAGATAAAGCGACAGACGCGTGCATAACAAGGCCAAATACCGGTAACGTGACTTTGATGTAGACAAATGTTGCACTGCCTTACTTATCGGTCGGTTATTCTGTTCAAGGGACGAGGNAAAAAAAGAAAACCATATTTATGATGTACAAAACAAAACATTAATATAAGACACAACATATATGAGAGATACATGATACAAAGTAAGCCTACATCTTCATGATCTCACATCTAATCCTGGTCTTTAGCTCTACGCGTTGTACATCCGGTACTGACACCATTGCGTACGTGCCTTTTGTAAGGAATGATGGATTTACTGTCCACGTTGAGTCAACCACCTAAGTGACAAATTTTGGGTTATACTTTGCAGTGGAAAGAGGCGTATGAAAGGCGGTATACCTTCGTGAACTGTTTGAACTTGCTCGGTAAGAATAGCACATCCGGCGCATACTCTTGCGCATTCTGGTCAAGCCGCAAGCCTGCAGAGTGGCTAACGTCGAGGTTCACGTCAGAAGAGAGGTCTGCAGGAACAGGAAACAGTGGATAGAAACTAGAGAAAGGAAGACAATCAGATTCAGGTTGTCATTTGTGTTGCAATATACACTTACCTTCTTTGTAAAAGAAGATGTCTACAACTATTCGTGAGCAGGTCGGTGGCCGATGAGTCCGGAGAGGTAGGTGGTACTGGATCAATTTCCTGCCCACGTTGTGTATATTCCTGGTTGCGTAGGTGGAGGAGAACATCGACAGATGTGGTTGCGAATGTAACATCGTTAATAGAGAAACGGCATGGGTTTGGGATCATTTTTACTCGCTTCAGGGGAAAACAAATAAGCATCCTATCTACAAATGACAAATTGACGGACAGACGAACGTACAGGGTCAGCCATGAAGCTGTCATCGAGTTCACATTGCGGGAACACAGGATGATCACTCAGAATATCCCGTATACTGGGTTCCAATAATATTAAACTATCAGGCGAGACTTTGAGAAAGGACCGCAGAGACTCGACAAAACGCTCCCGAAATATCTCGCCCGGTGTTTGATCGATGTGTCCAGCTTTAATGATAGGATGAAAAGCGTCAACAAAAGGGCCAAGCTAATGTGTTAGTTTTTAAATGTCAATGGCTGAATATATATATATATCTGCCGATCTACGTACCAACAGCAAGACCGAGGGTCGCAAGGAAATCACCCTCTCGATGAACGAGCTAAAATGTGTGTACTCCAAATTTGTGTCAAGTGTATATGGGCCGCATGCTACCACCATTGTGAATGATTTATGTCGAGAAGGCTCAGGAGAGAGCGCAAGAGGAGGAAACTGCAAAAGACGCTTGTTNAAAAAAATGCCTGATAGATAAAGTAAGGAAAAGAAGCTCACGCCAAGAATCTCATCAACAACAAACAGTCCTCCACCTCCGTTCTTTCCCTTAATTGCTATTATCGCCCCTGGAAATAAACCTATTCCGCCAGCACCCTCAGCTGTCCCTCTTAGTTTCAGATTAGGACTGAAGCGCAACGGGATGCGCGAGCCTGATCCCATCATACGAGAGGATTCGATAAAGACTGAACCCTCAGTGAGTTTGGAGGGGCCGGGGAAGGCATCAGCGTCATTGCAGACACGTCCGACGACAACAACGTCTTCCTGTAGAAACGGTAACCAAATTGAATGACTGACGGCAAGAAAATGAATGCGAGTGCGAACAAACCTCAGAGGTAGATGCTGGATCGCCAAGTTCGTCAATGTTGTAATGCTCACGGATAAGTTCCCCGAACTCATCTATCCGCTCATCGAGAACTGGAAAGGCGATTGATGAGCGTTCAGTGCCTATTATCAAATTGTCACGTACTCTCACTTCTTTCTGAAACCTTCTCATACATGAAGCGATCTGGTTTAATCTTGGTAAGTCAGGCAATGAGTCATACGCAAGGAAACTCACATCTTCGAACTTTCTTATCGTCAGCTAGTCCCTTGAACGAAACACTCGGCGGCGCCACTCCAGGCCGTGAGGATATCCCGCCAGTCGCAACCTTCGTGCTCCTTGAGACGTTCTGCTGTGCTCTACGCATCATACCATTCATTAAATCGGCGCGTTTCTGTTGTGTAGTCTGGTCCTTGAGTCTCTTCCGGTTCAGTTCCTCGATGAGCTCCTTCTTAACGTCTTGTACCAAAGCGAATGTAACTGGCTGCATCTGCGCACCACGCGCTACATTGCTACTGCTGAAGCGCTTTGCTTCAAGCTTATAGTATAAATACGTGCCAGAAATGTTGTAATTTTGACAGATGATAATGCCTGAAGAGGATGTCGGTCAGCACCAGTTTGTTAAATGTTACATAAAATAGACGAACATTCGGACAACAATTTTTCATCTCCTTGCAGCTCTGGAAGCTCGTTTGTGAGCTGATCACGTATCTCTGTTGCAGACATCGTTGTTGAAGCAAAAGACGAGCTATGAGCAACTTGAAGACGCGTCTCGACTCGACGCGTCTGAGGTCACACACACGTGACACTCTCGTTCACTCTAGGTCGGGACGCGCGTGCCAGAACTGCCAGTAGTGACGACTGCGTCAAGTCTTTGAGCTGAACTAGCAGCGCAGTTAAGCTCTAAGATATTTTCTGCTCATTATGGCCGACCTATCTGCTCTTCTTGAGTCTTCAAAGGCTCTAACGGCACACCTGGCGCGTCGGGACCTTCCTTCTGTCAACTTGTCTCTCGACCAAATTGAGGCACAGTCGCGACGTCTAGTTTCGAGACAACCTGGACCATCGTCAGACAGTGATCGAGCGTGCGCGATTTTTTGAGTCTTGAGTCTTTGATACGTTCATTTGCTGACTTCGGTTAAGGAACTATATCCTTGCGCAGGCACATGTTGACGCTCCGGCGCTCGCCAATTCCATCGCACATCTCAACACTTCCACAACATTCTCACCACTTCAACCACTTCATGACACTGATGTTGCAGGCTATCTCCGGCATGCTCACGAACAGAACCTTATCTCGACGATTGAGGAAGGTCGACGTGAAACACAGGAGGAATTCTATCGTGTCCTTGAGGACCGCAGCCGGCGGGACTGGGAGGCACGTAAGAAAATGATCTTTGAGGAACTAGGAGGACGCTCAGGAGGTACTGATGGAAGGGCTAATAACGAGCTCAGAAGGTCAATGAGAGCGAGTACCAATCTTGGGGTAAGCACTATTCTTTCNTTTTTTGTTTGTTCTCTGACAAATTTGACTTGTGCAAATTGTACAGCAATCAAATTCAGGGCCTCTTTCCAATAATCTCCAGATGCAGAGCAAGATGTTGGCCTTTGACCTCGCTATCACTGAGCTCAATAAGGCCAGATTGCGCGGGACATCATTTCCCATAGTGCACACACTTATCAAAATATCACAGGACGTCTCTACCGACGTAAGCTGTCCAATGACTTCCCGGATAACTTAGTATAAGCTGATCGTACTTGCTAGCGTGGTTCTCAACTCCCCCAGCTCTTTCATACTCTCACCAAGATTACTGCGGAGCCGCCTGTTCTGCCGCCGCTTGAGCACGCCGCAGCACACATCCTCAATGCACCGCGATTTGAGCGCAAGTACGCACGCGTATACCTTGGTGAACCTGGAAGCAAAGATGCTGTCTCTTTGCGGCGACAAATCGCTAAGGGTGCGCGGGAGGCGCTTGAAGAGCAATATTGGGACGTGATCGAGCGTACTGTGCAGGCGCGCCCCGCAGACGCGCGACTCGGCGGTGACCCGAGTGTTGCAAATCATGTGCGTGCGTTCTTGTTATTGAGGTACTATCGTGGTGGGGAATGGGAAGATCGGATCGAGGTGAGTTACCAGCTCTTGGTACTCATGCTAGAGCTTACAAAATCTTGCAGCTCGTCGGCAGCCAGCCATTGTGGGCGAAGTTGTTTTACCTTGTTCGTACTGGACATACGTCAGAGGCGTTGGATGAGGCGTATCAACACCAACGCGCACTCGATCATCGCGAACCGAACTTCCTGACCCATTTTAAAACGTGGGCCGAATCGTCAGATGGAAGGTTTGTATTCATATATTCCTTATACGGCTGTAGCTGTGTTAATAAGTTTCTTTGACATTGTTGTAAAGACTTCAGAAATCCACTCGCGAACATCTCCAGTCCATTTATAATACACATATGCTGAATTCAGCGACAGCAGACCCGTTTAAGCTCGCGCTTTTCCGGTTGATGGGTAAGCTGGACCCCTCTCGCAGGAGCATTCCGCTTGTTACGGCAACTGCAGAGGACTGGCTGTGGTTCCAGCTTTCAATGGTTTGATAATATCCTGTGATATGCGTCGGTGGTGTCTGACTTTTCTTTCTGGCAGGTTGAGGAAGATGAAAACGGCGGCCTGCGTTCTCTGGCTGAAGTCCTAATGAGCTATGGCGATCGACACTTCGACGGGCCACCGAACCATAGGCGTCTGGGTATGTGGGCCAACGTGCTTCTTATGTGTGGGCAATTCGAAAGAGTAAATTTCTTTCGTCTTGATCAAGTCAATCACGACTAAATTTGTGACTTGTTAGGCTGTGGCTGCTTTAGATGAGAACCCAGAGACGAAGGTGGAAGCTATTCACCTGGCGATAGCTCTCGCATACCATGGTTTGCTTCGCGTGCCTTCCCGAAGCGAGGCGTCTGATTACGATATTCGTACGTGCTTCTGGTGTTAGTTATATCATCTATAATGTCTCACGTGCATCTAGTCTGGTTATCATCTACCTCACCCCCAGCGTTAAATCTAGCAGCTTTGATCCACAAATATGTTCGGCCCTTCACCAAACACGATGCTCAACATGCACTCCAGTATGTTGCATGCGTCTGCCTTTCAGCAGACCAGGGCGATGGCGTGGGCAAAGAGCAGATCGAGTATGCATGGTCAGAAGTACGCAAGATAATAGTCCTAGCGGAAGGTGCGGGCTGGGATGAGCTTGTCGGCGGTTTGCGTTCAGATGGAACACGTTTTGTGAGTATGAAAATCGAATGGTGTCCTTATATCTGTTGACATTGATTTCGATTCAAGGCTGGTGCGATAGAACAGCTTGCACAGCTCTTGTTGTTGAAGGACAGCGATGACTATAACGACAAAATTGTGAACACCGCGGCATCGATGTGTGAACGCGAACGGCGCACGCTTGAGGCGATCAAGCTATATAACATCGCTGGCGCACACGAAACGGTTATCGCATGTCTAGCGCAATCTCTTGGTGAGGTTGTTGCACAGCCAGATGGTGCTGGTGAAGATGGACGAAAGATTGAAACGACCGCTCGCGAAATATATTATCACTATGCACGTCTCAATCGCGCGGCAGGCAAGGAGCGCGACGCTGTGTACATGTTATTACGCATCCGTGAGGCGATGGTAGCAAAAGAAGCAGGACGTTTCGAAGCGGCTTTGGAAGCGATAGAGTCGACAGACCTTGTGCCGTTCGAGGGTGATACAGGAAAGCTCAATCGCCGCGCAGCAGAATTCGAGATGACGTACCACGATGCAGTGAAGCGGAACCTACCTACGTACCTGCCGCTCACGATGGAGATTCTGTCCGAGCTACACCTAAAGGTGAAAAATACTGCAATGGCAGAGGCAAGCAAGAAAATGGTACGTCATTTGTTCATTTACCAGCTATGGAAGATTGACTTCTATAATGTGTAGGCCTTGGACTCATTACGGGTGAAGTCCCGCTCGCTCGTCATGTTTGCGGGTATGCTACGTTTCCGCATGTTACCCGAGGTTTATTCGTATCTCGCTCGTTTGGATGTCGAGATCGCTCTTTAATTATTCTTTTCTTACCTCGATTATCTGTATATCTGTATCTCTTCCATGCGTGTTCCTACACCCTGTGTACAATGACTGTCTCAACTTCGATTTTGACAGACATCCAGAAGTACAGATATAATCTTACGACTATGATAATCATAATGTACAATGTACACAACAAGGCACTGAGAAACAATACTGAGATCAGCTTGCAACCTTTGTAGGTGCCTTTCCTTTCTTCATGATTTTTATGCCCAGGGCATTTGTTGAATCCATTTTCCGCTTCTTCAAAACTGATTCGGCGTTTTTCGTTGCTAACAACGATTTGGCATTGTCCGAAAGCAGTCTATGTAGTTCTGGCTCGTCCCCATCCGCCTTACGCTTAACCGTAATAGTGGTAGTGAACGGCGAGGATTCGCCATCCACTGGCGAGTCTCGCAGAGCAGGCAATTTTGAAGGCCCAGCAGCGTTAACCTTCGAAAATATCTCCCGCACCAGTCTCTCGTCTTCGTCGTCTTCTAACTTCTTCGTCCGCTCCTCATCCTCTTCTACCTCGTCTCTTGCTATTCGATCTAGCAGCTCCGCACCGCCCGATCCCGCCACGCGTTCATTCCGTGCATTCCGAGCCCGAATGTCCTGAAGCGCATCTAAAATATCCATCTCACGCTTTGAGTCGAGAGTGCGATTTTCGAGCACTTGCATCGGATTGTTTTCCTCTGCTTCAAGACGTGCGAGCTTGTCTTCTTCATCGGCCTCACGTTCCTCGCGCCAGGGCTCGAAGTTGCGCGACGCGCCATGCTCGGCTAAATAATCTGTATTCTTCGGATCCGTCTTGAAAGTGATTTCGGCAGAGCAAAGCGTGCATTTGATGTAGAAGCGGAAAATCTTGATGCCGTAGTAATCCTCGCCCTCAACAGTCTCCTTCCGCGCGTTGAATTTCTTTCCCTTGTAAATGTACTCGCCGCAAGTATTACAACGCCTATGCNAAAAAGTTAGTTGAGAGAAATCAGGGAGCAAGCATTTTACATACATTGAAAAAGGCGCCATGAGACGAACGACCTGTTGCTTGTTCTTTGGTTGTTTGCGTCGCGGAATCAATGATGGATCGAAATCCGGCGGGATATACTTGTTGAGGACTTGACAAGACTATGAGTTCCTTCTGCAATTATTTAATTACTTAATTAACCATACCTTTTCGTTCAGCCATGACAAGATCTTCTTAGAAAACAGAGGATGTGCGCGGTTTAGGTGAGTGTTTGAGGAAGAGTCCTCGGACTCGACCAGTTATGTTATAAGATGATGAGTCACAAGCCGAATATGGGAGCCATCGCTCGNAAAAAGGTAGTTCGCTCAGAAATGCAGCTCGCCCAAATATAGCAATAGTCCCCTGTGTTTTTTAATTATAAAAAGATATAAGTATTAATACTCACGTGCGCGAAATGAGATGGCGATGACATAATGTTCGGAAATGGAAAGTTACTTGTCCCTCATACTCTGTGTAAGAAAAGTGTTTGATTGCACATCCGGCTGCAGTATTTTACTGATACTGGTACTTTATAAGCATAAAAGAGCCCACGTATTCTATATTTTATGACTTAACTGTGGTGTTGTAGGACCGTTTGTGGCAGGTGAAAATATATTGCCGTTTATGTATCTTACTATTTCAGTGTTTCTTACATCAACTCCATCTCATTTTGTATATGAACTTCAAGTTCAAGGCATTGCATTTGGCAGACAAATTCTACTTGTAATACACGTATTCCGAAATAGTTGTAGAATATCTTATAGACCACGTAATTGACGTATAAGGAAAGGTGACATGCCAAAAGAGGTCCGAATCGTTTTACACACTGCTGAGCATCCTTATCCTCGCTCGCTCATGGTCTACGAACTTGCTGCCAGAATTGCTCTGGCCGTTACTATCATATACGTTTTACGAAATGTTTATATGAAAAGGGAAAAAGCTTTTTTGCGATCCGTCGCCATTATCGTCTTAGGCGATGTCGGTCGCAGTCCGCGCATGATGTACCACGCAGAGAGCTTCGCCAAAGCACGGTTTCAAACATATCTAGTCGGATACACTGGTATGCGAAATGATCATAATGCTTATTCACTCAACGTCTGAATGACATGCAAGGCTCGACACCTATATCTTCCCTGGAGCGGCTGAATGTGCAGCTTGTCCACCTTTCCGAGATACCCTCAGCGTTCAAGAGGCTCCCCTTTCTTCTTTTGGCGCCTCTTAAAATTGCTCTGCAAGTTTATACAATTCTGTATGTGCTCTCAGTGTACATACCTCATCCGCCCGAATACATTATGGTTCAGGTTCGTATACAGCAGGATCTCGTTCAAATGATACACACTAATAGAGCGCATAAATCAAGAAAGAACCCTCCAAGTATCCCTACTCTTGCGCTTGTGCAGCTTGTATGCAAATTGCGTGGTAGCAAGCTTATTATCGACTGGCATAACCTCGGATACAGCATCCTTGCGCTTAGACTCGGCAATGATCACGTACTCGTCAAGGTTGCGAAAACGTGAGTTCGCTCAGGTCTTATGAAGATGGCGGAGATTCATATAACTTTCTCAGATTTGAAAGGCTCTTTGGTCAAGCCGCGGACATACACTTATTTGTGACCAAAGCCATGTGCGACTATCTTGTCAAGGAATGGGACTTACAGTAACTTGCATTGCGTTTGATTCCGGCCCAGTGTCTGACGTATAACTGCTAGAGGTGTAAAATCTGTTCTACATGACCGTCCCCCTTCAAACTTTAAGCGGGCGCAAGCTTTCGAGACGCACGATGTGAGTATCACATCTTGATCTATCCTTCAATAGCTCGTTTATGCCTTTCCTCCAGCTTTTCAACAAGCTCTATCCTTCACTTTCTTCTCCTGAACTTACTTCATTTCTCCCGCACTGTCTCCCGACGAGCTCGACACCCCTCACGGACCTTGCACCGCACAGCAACTCGCCTAACAACGTCGCACTTGATATGGAGATGATGTCTGATTCATTTGTCTCCGTGGGATCCCCCAGCGCGTCTTTCACAAGACTCCGCCCGGACCGACCCGCCTTGCTTGTGAGCTCGACGTCATGGACGCCCGATGAAGACTTCGCTTTGCTTCTCGATGCGTTGGCGCAATATGAACGTCGTGCTAGAGAGGTCAACGAAACAGCCACCAGCTGTATTCCCGATAAGCACGATGATGGAAAGCTTCCGAAAGTACTTGCCATCATCACTGGTAAAGGACCGCTGAAAACGCACTACATGGACAAGGTTTCGCGCCTCGAGCACGAGGAGAATTGGCGCTGGGTGCGTTGCCGGAGTCTGTGGCTTGACGTGGAGGACTACCCTGTCCTGCTCGGTGCGTTTCAATTACTGGTTGTAATATGAGTCGGTGGTACAGTAGATCTAATTCAAGCACATAGGCTCTGCCGATTTAGGCGTTTGCCTGCATTCGAGCTCGTCCGCCCTCGACCTTCCGATGAAGGTCGTCGACATGTTCGGCTGTGGACTCCCTGTATGTGCTCTTGACTTCAAGTGGTGGGTCCCCCAATTTACGCTATGACTATTCTCACAATTTACANTTTTTCGTTCTATTACTCACAGCTTGCCAGAACTCGTCAAGGATGGTCAAAATGGATGCATATTCAGCACGGCCGACCAGCTATCCGCACAACTCGCTCACCTATTACGCGGTTTTCCTCATGCGCCGCACCTTAATACCCTTCGCAATGTATTCTCGCAGAACATGGCACACAGCACGGAGCATCGACATCGTCTAAGCCCTCATCGTACATCTCCTTCAGACGGGACGAATTTAGAAGAGGCCGAATGGACCTGGTGTTCTTGGTCAGAGAACTGGGACCGCGTGGTGAAGCCGCTAGTCTTGACAGACGTTGATAGAGATCAGGCGGTGTGGACGAGATGAGTTCTCAGAAGTAGGATAGGTAATATGTATCGTACAAATATTGTATGATAAAACACAATAGCAATCTTGGATAATCCAACGCTTCCATTCCTGCTTATACAACTAGAACTACAAAACCTATAAACTTCACGATTTAGCTGGTAGTGTCAGCTACTGCGGTTGCTGTTACGGTATGATTTACGACATCCAAACGACCTGCTTTGCACTCTTTTTTGAGTAGCTCTTTATAGACACTGAAGTGGCTAGGATCAATTTGCAGAGTCTGTNGGGGGACGAGGTCATTAAGCCTTACGATTGCAATGTACTAGAAGATACGTACAGTCTCCCAGAGTGCATCATGCGTCTCGCTGACCTCGACCAGTGCGGCTTGCTCGTGGACCTGCGTCTGGAGCCGCTCGACGTCCTCAACAGGGATTGTCACGCGTACACGCATACGTGCACGTTGTATTTTAAGGCTCGGGTGGTCTTGAAGCAATTTGATGGCCGCTAGCACTAGACTCTTTTCACTTTTACTTGGATTGACACTAAAACCAACGTCCGAGAGCGCCTTCTCGATAATGCCGATCGAGAATTGCCGTTGCGTCGCGGGGTCGACGACGCTCTCCATTACGCGATTCGCAATATCTTTGCGCAGAGCAGCCAATTTGTGTTCGCGCTCCTTCTCTCCAACTTGCAAGTCTCCATACTTTAGAATCTAGGGGTCCCAAGAGCGTGCATAAGACAATATATGATTAGACGACCATCTATGCAATTGGACAGGAGGATACCAGTAGGCCACTTACCGCCCTGACGACCTCCGACTGATCTGTATTATTGAATGCATTCATGATGTCGTCTGTTTTAGCTTGCTCTCCCTTGGACACACTCACGAAGACAGCGCTGATTTGCAGGACTTCGTCGAGATTTGTTTCTCTGGCGAATGATACTTTCAGACGCCGTAGAGTTGGAAGAAGATGTAGCAGGAAGTCTTATACCTTCCATTACGCCATTCCTCCACTTTATTCTTATAGCAGGCTACCTGTCTTTCGTCATGAGGTCCGCACAATTGAACATGCATGCATTATGACTCACTTCGAAGCGTTTACCTCCCTTCTTTAAGCGTACGATGGAGACATTTGTTAATCTGCGTGCAAGTGATGAGCATGCATGTATGCGCGCCTTTAAAAAGTGCTACTACTGACTTTATTTGATTCGAGGGCTGGTTAATAGGCATGGTGATCAACAATGTTAATGGATTGTAGCCTCACAAACGCGCGAGGGGACTATTTAACTAAATACTAAATACAGCGAATCGCCGACCATTAAAAATGTATGGATTAATTCAAAATATACATAGTTTATCCAGTCCGCGAATTATACATCGAGCTGTAATTTGATTCGTGAGTATAATAATACATATTTATTCCCAGTAAGAAAGACAAAACAATTTTAAAAAAAAATTGCAATGAGAAGAGCCTGAGGAGAGCTTGCCTGATCAGGTCGAGTATCATTGCGGCATCATCCAAGCCGAGTGCCCCGAGTGCTCTTGCGGAGGAGGCAGTGTATATGCGGGCGTCTCACTCGCCATCCCATTCTAGTCTCCCACTTCCTCCCTGCGTGCGCTTGTAGCCAGCAACGATGAAGGGCTTTACCAAGGCAATCAAGCGGTAGGTCGCGGCTCCGTCTCCGTTGTGCATGCTGCTCACGCGAGGATCGGGACTGCAGGACACCGCATTTGGTGACCTCAAAGGTCGGCATGTCCAAGAGTGAGCTACAAAAATTGCATGCCTTGAGATCCGATGCTTAACGCGTTAGCGCAGAGTCGACCGACCCGGAGTTCGATGACTATAACCGCAAGTTCTCGACCATGGAGGACACTGTTGAAAAGATGCTCAAGGACTGCAAGAAATTCAACGAGGCTGTCATCAGTGCGTGCACATCAGTTATCTTCTGTATTGGTGTATTGTTTGGTATCTAATTAAATGCTCTTGAAGGTTTATTCACGGCTGGTCAAGGCTTTTCCGCGCACTTCTCCCAGATATTTCATCCCATCGTTGGTGAATATGATCTCATCGGCAAGAACCCACAGGCGGCGGGAACGATCCGCAGTGTTGACGCATACCAGAACGTGTTCGATGAACTGCGTTCCAATATTTCCCCGGAGCTCGAGCTCATCGAATCTCGCATCGTCATGCCGGTCAAAGAGCTACAGACTATCATGAAACAGATACGAAAGAACGTCACCAAGCGGGACCATAAGGTGAGGTCGCATTATAATTATCCTCTACTAGCCAATCTATTAAACGTTTTCGTCACTTAGCTTCTCGATTATGACCGGTTCAACAACTCTCTTACCAAATTACGAGATAAAAAAGAGAAGTCATTGAATGATGAGAAGAACCTATTTAAGGTTCGTCATGGCTCTTAACTTTCATTAATATGCTGACGGGATGCACCTACGCAGCTCGAACAAGATTTTGAAGTTGCAACGAACGAATATGACTACATTAACAATGCCATGAAGCAGGACTTGCCTCGCTTCTTGGTCCTTTCTACTCAATTCATCGACCCTCTTTACAACTCCTTTTACTACATGCAGTGGGTGTTGTTATATACGCTGCATACCTTTTTGACATACTTTTTTGTTTTTGAGGTTGAACATCTTCTATATGCTCATGGAGAAGCTCACTGCATTTGCCGAGGGAAAGTACGACGTGCATGTTTCTAGCGCGCAGATTTCAGAAGATTATGAGAACAACCGGACCGACGCCTGGGAAGTCATTGAGAACATGAATATCACGAAGCGCATTGTTTCCACCGCAAAGATGATACAGAACTCACGTCAGAACGCGCCCGCTTCGTCCTTTTCCAGTGGTTCTATCGGACGCTCGGGGACCATGTCCTCGACATCGTCATCGGGCCTTGGCGCACGTAGTATGCCGCCCGTGTCACGCTCGGTGTCTGGCAGTTCGTTCGTCAAGAATACGCCTCCACCCCCCACCGTCGATCGGTTCTGCTGCTGCACCGCCGCCTCCGTACTCCGCGTCCAGCGGGGCGGCGGCAGCTGCTGCGGCAGCCAAACGGGCCCCGCCANCCCCCGCCTCCGCTCAAGCCGAAGCCGAGAGCCGAAGCTCCCGTGGAGTATGTTGTCGCCCTGTATGACTTTGCCCCCCAGGTATGCCACCCCCTGCACTGCTTCCTTCTCACCTTCCCTTTATTGTTGGCTTGTGACTTGACTTGACTTGTAATTAATGAGCTGATCATTTGATTCGCAGGCGGAGGGTGATCTTGAGTTTAGCACAGGTGACAGGATAGAGGTCGTGAAGCGCACGGCAAGCAGTGAAGACTGGTGGACGGGTCGTATCAACGGCCGGGAAGGGGTCTTCCCAGGTCAGTTTCCATTCATCTTCGCTCATTCGAGGACAGACTACACATGTTTTTGTTAGGAAACTATGTTCAGGATGCATAATCCAAAGCGTCCGGCAGGGAGGTGTTGTTTCTTTTTTTATATCCTTTTACCTCCGGGGCTGCCCATGTTCTGTATTCATTCAAATTTCCCAATGTTCAAATAAACACGTTAATGTCGCTCTTTCCGTTTTTACATTCGTACTTATTTATGGGTCCCTATGCCTGCGTTCAATATCTTTGTACTCCTTTGCTTCTTTTTATAAGAACATGACTTTGCGATCACTAGCTAGAGTGAGAAAATTGGAATTACAGCATCTACAAATGCTCAAACAGTTATACATTAGCATGATTGGTTTACCTACCCAAGTGCGACATCGCAGGGAAAGGAAAGTAACTGGAGGATGGGAAAAGAGCGAACTAGGGGGGAAAAGGTGGAAACACGGATGGGTAAAGCGGGAAAAACGAAGACAATGCTCGTGAGGGTGACGGTAACGTTCCATTGATGTGAGTATGTCAGTTCAGGTATAAAGTGCTAAATAAAACAAATATATAAAAGAGTAAGAAATTTGCGTGGTGAAGGGGGGTTGCATCGGCTATTTGGCGCCTACAAATGGGACAGTGAGTTGAGTTGGACAGGATGCAAAGTCAATGTACTTGTAGCTGCAGTGGACCAGTCCTTCAAGATGAGATGAGATGAGTCCCCAGGAAGAGACAGAAGACAGGGAATCCGAGCCAGAGCAATATACGTTCGGAGCTGAGGCTCTTGAATCGTAAAACGAAATTTNAAAAAAGGAGGAGGAGGAGGAGGAATGGAAAGTAAGGGAAGGCATTCGATGTCCACTGTTCAAGAGCCAGACCATCTGCGCGCACCACGCCGGCGCTCCATGCGCGCCTGAACTTGCTCATAACGCGCGCGGCAGTCACGATATCCTTCGCGATCGACGCGATGAATGTAGTAATTACCACTGCCGCTGCTCCAGCTGACCGTCCCAGTGTGGTACGGTCGCGAGCTTACGTCAAAGATTGCAGCAATGTCGTCGATATTACGTTCTGTAAGTCGCTGGTTAGACGGCGGTGCAAATGGTTTGAGCGACACTACGATTGCGCCCTCCTTCAGGTCGAGGAATTTAGGTCGCAATGCAGCATTCACTGCGGGTCATGAGTCAGCATGTCCTAAAGAATGGACGGTTACAGNAAAAAACGTACACTCCTCCCTAAACACGAAGTTGTTCACGAGCACCACATCTGCCTTGCTCATCAGCTCATCGACGCGCGGGCACGCATTCATATCAGCCTGGACAAGTTCGACCTCTCCCATGCTGATACCCCACATGCGGCAGCGCAAACGCATTTGCTCGCGCTGGTCCTCAGCCAGCTTCGCGGGCCCGGCCATAAGCTCCACTCCAAAAGCCTTACAACCGCTCTGCAATGCAGCTTGTAAGACTACATTGCCGACTCCCGAACCAAGATCGACAAACAGTGAGTCAGGACGAAGACCAGTCTGCTCAATGATGTCCGAGACGAAGGACGGCATGAGCTCCCCGTAAACCTGCGAGGAAAACGCGGAGTACTTCTTGAGTTTGTCGATGTGCGGACCGATGCAGCGCTGATAGGTCTCCTCAATGATGCGGAGCACCACGCCCTGTGGAATACCTGTCTTAGACCATGCGTGAGGTGCTTGCTGAAGAAGGTTTACGCTGGAATTGTCGCATTTGAGTGAACGTAGAAGATCGCTGATCTCGTTAACCGTTTTGATGAATAGCGGTCCATCACGGCGGTTTTTAGCGCGTCTGAGATTACGCAATAGATCGGTGGATGTTACCGGTGATAGCCTCCGGGACGGTGAAGCAAATTCAGATCCGGATGATGTGGCCGGGGACGAGGATGTTGGTGAGGACGAGAGCGACGTCAGGGAGGATGAGAAGGGAGATGCCTCCAAGACAGGAGTGCCAGCATTGCGTAGAGTCTCCTCAGGAAGTGTCCCAAAAGCTGCTCTATGTTCTGGCGGCACTAAGTCTGAGGATAATTGAGTATATTGAGTATTGAGAGCCTCTAATAACTATAAGAAGATCACCTCTAATGATGGTATAGAGCGATAGCTCGAGACATATAATCGGATTGTAATGGTCCTTGTCTTTCGGCGCATATAAAAGATATCTTGAATTAAGAAAATGTTAGATTCTGCAGGATCGCCGATGAAGCGGTGTACGAAATTCACTCTTCGACTGCACCATCATTAGGGTATTCAAGCCTGACCGTAGGGAAACCTAGTGGATACAACTCGAAAGTTGCGTCATTCATGTCCTCAGGATTACGGAATTCTGCTGCGCGTCAGAACACATAAAAGAGAAATAAAATAGTACGCACCGGTTCTGTACCTTCCCACATCTGTAAGAGCTTTTACGACGTCTTTACTACTTCTGACCTGTCCGGCGACACACCCATCCTCGTCTGTCCATGTCTTATGCTCGAGCGGAGGCGCATTTTCCATCTCAAACGCCGTCGTCGATCGCGAGCGGCTGCCGCTCTTCCGGTACACGAGCTCCTTCGGTGCGAGCGTGTTATTGTTCTTTCTCGGACGCGGGGTGCTGAAAACCGAGCGNTTTTTTGGATCTGGACTTGGGCGTCGGAGGCACACGCGTCGTGGACGACCCGGGCTCGGGAGACGACTCGACGCGTCTTCTCTTCGCGCCCCGCATCGGCTGAGGTACGGGCTGCCTTTGAAGCAGACGCGAACGACGCGTCGACTTGCTTGCGCTTCTTCGTGACGGGCGCGGTGGGCGGTTTCGTCTCGTCCGAGGAGGAAAGCGAAGAGAGCGAGGAGAGCGAGGACGAGGACGCGGTTGAGGTCGGCGCGGAGCGATACGACTTAGCCTTCGTGGTCGCGTTCATGGTCGCAATTGATGCGCCGCGCGACCTGGGGTAGGGGAGGCTGCTGGACGACGCGAGAGCGGAGATGGGAACCTTGACCTTTACGGTTTTGAATATGGGTGTCACGAGATTGACGGCTTTTCCCTTGCTATTAGTAAACCATTCGCTAGGCGCGAGAGACGCGACTGGCTCTCTGCGTGACGTCGACAGCATGCTTGGTTGGTATCACAAAGGGTCGAAATGAGCGAGGGCGAGGACGAGAACGACGCTGCCGACGGGCTCAGTGGTTGTGGTAGACAACAAAAGGGGGCACAGTCGACGGTGGCTCGGACTCGGACTCGGGGCCTTACTAGTAGTAGTGGCGATGTGGGTGTGATGGCATGTCACATGCCTCTCTGCTCAGCCACAACATCAACATTAATGTTTTATATTTTGTATATACAGTGGCCACTTTTGTGTATTTTTCNTTTTTCTTCACTCTCTGCATCTTCGCGTCATCGACGCTACGGCCTGCACGCATGCGAACTTCCGCTCAAGCTTCCTTCCTTTGAATTGCGATGCAGTGCCTATAGGGAAAGCTGATTCCTGAACCGTAATCTCATACAAGTGCAATTGCTCCATTACAATCATACGTTAAATGTTCAATCTTCGCGTTCTACTTTCAGATGCTATGATGTCAGAAGAGAAGCTGTCAGCGCATAATCCACGCCCTCAAAGCACTAAACGCACCTTCTTGGAGTTGAGCCCGTCTAATCCGGCGGAAACCCGCGGGCCGGCAATCAGTGCACTCCAATCCAACACCTCGAATTCTGCGCAGCCCTCCACCTTCTGGCTCGCATGAATCGCCCGTGCAGTAAGCATGTGTTGATGAGCGATGTCGATCACCGGCATCGTCGCGTTGTACTCGGCAGTCATCGATCGTATGTGGGTTGCATCCTTTAGCCCACCGTCAATGCCAAACCCCTTCTGTCCATCAAACGTATCGTGTGTCATCTTTCTCGCGTAGTTCAGAATCGACGGGACTGGGAACATGTCATTGATAACACCGAGCACCGCANGGGGCGCCTATCCCGGACTTTTCACCCATTGTGATGGATTCGGCCATGACTTCCATGAACCCAAGGATGAGAGAGTTCCCAATCAGTTTCAGGGTAGGAGCTGATCAAGGCATCAGAGTAATTTTTATTTATTTAAAATTACTAGTACACTAACCTTTCTCGAGGTTTCCACCTAAGTCTATTACTTTTCTTCCTATAGCGGGTACCAGAATATATGCGGCATCTTTCTTAGACTTATAGTCGCCAGCCATTACAAGAATGAGTTGCGCCGTCTCCGCCTGAGCAGGAGGTCCAAAGACAGGGCATGTAATGAGATGGGTGTGTGGAAAGCCTGAAATCATCTCGTCGAGCTCCCCTAAAATATACCTCTCTGTAAAAATATAGTAAGGTCATAATTAGATATACTTTACCTGCGACAGTAGGGTAACAAGTGCTCGTCTCTACAAAAATTTTGGGCTTGTCATGATTTACCTCCTGTACGAAGTCGCGAACATCGCATGAGGCTTTTTGAATGAAGTTGCATAACGTCAGTATACATACCTTGAGTGCCTCTTTGAATTGAGCGTACACGCTCATGACCACTGCATCACTGGCTAGACTAGTAATAATGACATCGCATTCTTTCGCCAACTGTTCAGGGCTATCTGCGATGCAAATCCTATCTTGCCCAAGTTCTGCTAGCAAGTTCTCTGCCTTAGTCCGGGATCTGTTGTATACAAGGATGGGGGAAGAGCCTTGTGGATGTGAGTGTCTGTGCTTCGCGAGATTACGGGCCATGGGGTATCCCATCGCACCGAGCCCATAGAAGCCAATCTGTGGTGGATGCTGGCTGGGCGTCGTCGGCCGAGAGAATGGAATATCGTGTGTATGCATTGCGAGGCGATTAAGTGCTGCGCCCGAGTCCATCGTCGTAGCTCAGTATGTGGCGAGAGGAGAAGTGAGTACATACATGAAGTTACAATCGACGACGATCCAGCGATCTTTCTTGAATAGGTAAATGCATCACGTGCCTTGCTCCCTGTCGACGCCTAGTCGTCACGTCGCCCTTGTCCCCATGGCCGACGCACTCAACATCGTGCATATTCCGGCTCTCCCTCTACCGAAACCGTTACAACAGAGCGACTACACACCGTTCAAGGGCCATCAGACACCTGTTATCATCGACAATGGCTCCTCGACACTGCGCTATGGCTTCGCGCGTGACGACCCTGTTAGCAGAGGCGCACGCCGTGACCCGTATACAGGTCCGAATGTTGTTTCGCGCTTCAAGGATCGCAAGTCGAACAAACCCGTTTTAATTTTTGGTGAGGGTGTTGAGTTTGATAGCGGTGCACGGGCGCAGGCGCGAACGCCATGGGAGGGTGATGTGCTGTTGAATTTTGACGCGTTGGTGAGTCCAGATTGGATTTACTTCAAGCTGCATACCAAATGAAGATGCAAATTTAGGAAAACGCGCTAGATTATGCATTTACACACCTCAACATTGATGACACGGAGTCTGTCGACCACTCTGTCCTCATGTCCGAGCGTTTATGCTCACCTCTGCACTCCAGAGCTCGTGAGTTTCCTAAATAATTCAATCACACTCAAAAATTAACTTGTGGCAACAGTCACGTCTGAACTAATGTTTGAGCTCTATGGCGTCCCTCGTCTGCTATATTGCATCGATTCTGTAATGTCGTTCTACCACAACAACCTGCCCGTAGAGAATGCACCATTTACCTCAGACGGACTCGTCATCTCTTTCAACACCGCTTCAACATCGGTAATACCTATACTTTCTGGCAAGGGCATCTTAAGCCACTGCAAAAGGTAAGTTCCTACAGCTGTCTTCTGAGTTAATTTTTAATATCTCTCAGAATCCCGTGGGGCGCCTCACAAGCCACCGACTATCTCCAAAAACTCGTTCATCTAAAATATCCGACATTTCCTGCACGTATTACGTCTCCACAAATGACAGTACGTTCCTTCCCACCCTGTAAAGAACGTCACACTGAAGAACGGTAAAGTGGATATTTCAAAACACCTGTGGGTTCTCAGCGGACTACATTGCGCTCCTTCGACGCCTGGATGACCCGCTGCAACTGCGCGCTCATGAGTGCGTTGTGCAATTCCCGTACTCGGTTCCTCTGGAGAACGAAAAGACGGAGGAGGAACTCGCGCGCGCTGCAGAGCGCAGACGAATGCAGGGGAAGAAGCTGCAGGAGATTGCAGCGGCTAAAAGGGCAGAGAAGGTGAGGTATCCGTTTACTCTTGCTATCTGTTGCTAAACATCACTGGACGTCTTCTTTTCGTGTTATAGCTGGCAGATATGGAAGAATGGCTGCAGCACCTTACGAGCGTCTTGGAACTCCGTGATACGTCGTCGAAAGAGGAATGGAAGAAAACACTCAGTCTTCAAAATTACCAAAACGACGCTGAGCTAGAAAATGATATCAAAAAGGCAGAAAAGGAAGTGAACAAGCGCCGCAAGCGGGATAGTGCAGATGGAGACGACCAGGAGGAGGAGGAGCCTTCCTTCCCTCTCCTTGATACTCCAGATGAAGAGGTACGAACTCAACCTCCTTTTCTTGTGCTGCATCTTAATTTAAGTTGCCCAGCTTGATGAAGAGGCCATGAAGGAGAAGCGTAAGCAAAAGATGATGAAAGCTGGCTGGGAGGCACGAGTTCGCATGCGACGCGAGAAGGAGCGCGAGCGGGATGAGAAAGACGCTGAAGAACGCCGGGAACTCGAGGAGCGTGAGCGTGATCTCGGTGGCTGGGCGGAAAGACTACGGAAAGAGCACGATGTATCTTTATCTTGTCTCTTTCATTCCGCGGAGGACAGATATCTGACTGAGGTTTTCAGGCGACGATGCTTCGTATCAAGGAGAGATCGCGTCGCAAAGCAGCGATGTCAGACCGGAAGAGTGCTGTAGCGCAGGCGCGCATGAAGAGCATTGCTAGCCTTGCTGCCGACGATCGTGTACCAAAAAAAAAGACGGAAAACTAGCGGGGGTGAGGCCTAACTTGTTTACTTGAATGCACAGTGCGCAAGCTCATTATCTACTATATAAGAGGACATGTTTGGAGCTGATGACGCGGACTGGGCAATATATCGTAAAATCGTGAGTTCTTGCTTAAATCTATGAAACCTTTCTACTACTTATTTTGCGTTCCACCATAGAACAACGCTGCTGCGTCATCAGACGAAGACGAAGACCTCGCACGTTTGGAGACCGTCGAGCAGAAGCTACTTGCACATGACCCGACTTTCCAAGAGGAACACACGTACTCTGCACTTGCGCAACGGCGTTCGGCACTCATTCAAGCCTTCCGGCCGCAGTATTTCGAAGGCGACCCTGCTGGCGCCGCTCGCGTGCATCTCAGCACAGAGCGCTGGCGTGCATGTGAGACATGGTTCTCACCCGGAATGGCTGGAGTCGATTCAGCTGGCTTAGGAGAGGTAGTCCAGAACATTCTCGCTCGTTTCAACGAGCAAGAGAAAGGAAGACTCGTCAAGGTCGGTTCCGCTATTCTTGCACTGTATAGTCAGCGCCATGTTCTAAATCATGCTCAATGCAGAACGTCTTCGTAACGGGTGCACCATCTCAACTGCCTGAGCTCATTCCGCGTCTGCACAATGCGATGCGGCCTATCTTGCCCCCTGATATGCCGCTCAATATCACTCGTGCCGACAACCCAACACTTGATGCGTGGCGAGGCATGGCAGAGTGTTCACTGAACGATACCTACTGGAAAAACTCCGTTTCAAACGAAGAATATAATGAGTGGGGAGGGGAGCGCATAAGACGGTGGTGGGGGGGGAACTGGAACTCCTCTTTTATTGACGACTCTGAAGCTTGATATTTTTTGTCTCATTTGTTATTATATCATTTGGATAGTCGCGTGTATCTGTCTACAATGCTTTGTGTATAAATATTGCTTGGCTGGGGGTTACTTACAAATTGCACAAGAGGGATGGTTTGCGCAGAACTGTATTACAGATGTATGTAAATGATCTGGGGACATGCAATGATCATGGCCCGGACACGCAACAAGCAGCGAGGGGTTGATTAAACGAAACGATCGGAAAAATCCTCGACAAGGGAATGCAGATGGAAGGACAACAGAGAAGCATAAACGATATACGGAAAGGAGAGCGGATAACAACGACTGGAAAAATTATCATGTACAGCAGCCTCCTTGTGTTCTTTCAGAAGGCTGGTTCACTCTTACAGATCCATCTGCAGGGCCACCCATGGCGCCAGCTGCATCAGGCTGTGAGTCGATCAAACGAGTCTTGATGGCTCTAAGGAAGAAAATAAGATGTGGCGTCAAACAGTATTCGGATACACCTAGAATATATCACAGACCTTGCAAGGTTGAAGAAAGCACTCTCGACTTCCTTGTTCTCCTTGGCGGATGTCTCGATGAATTCAATTCCAAGTTCCTTCGCCTTCTGCATGCCTTCCTCGGTCTTGACTACTCTCTTGTCTTCCCAGTCACTCTTATTGCCTACAAGGATCTTATCGACGCCTTCTGAGGCATGCTGCTCGACGTTTGAAAACCAGGTATGGATGTCTACAGGAACACCGATGCCGATTCAGTAAACGTTAAGTTTGGCAGAGCAAAATAGCTCACTTTCGAAAGATTTGTTGTCCGTTACGTCGTACACCAAGAGTATACCCATTGCACCGCGGTAATAAGCAGTCGTTATAGTGCGGAATCGTTCCTGGCCAGCAGTGTCCCACTAAATATCGGAATGAGCGCCATATAACGATACAGCATAGCATGACTTCACACACGATTTGGAGTTTGATCCTCTTGCCATCGAGCTCGATAGTCCGAATCTTGAAATCAATGCCAATGGTCGTAATGAATGATGGCGTCCATGTGTCGTCACAGAATCGCGTTAGCAGACATGACTTTCCGACACCTGAAGATAGTTTTGGAAGTCAGTAACGGAAAATTTTCAGACTATGCATTGTACGCCACCAGAGTCGCCGATGAGAAGTAACTAATATGTAGAGCAAATAAGTCTGGTAGAACGCTGTTTGCTTGCACCGTGGTTACTCACCTTAATGAGGAAGTCGTAATGAGGAGGTGGCATGAATGACTACGTGGTACTTCTGAGATATTCAGAGAGACTGTATTCGAGGCCGTTGTGCACTCGGCAGTAAACAATTCACGGAAAGACGGCGTTGATTGTGAGCGGCGTCGAGTCGCTCTCTACGGTCGTGCCATAATGGGACTGCATACATAAGCACTATTCTTATGTAATTATTTTTTTCCGATAGAAGCTTTAAAGATACATGAAAGCTTATACACCTTCATACTCCGCCATCTTCTTTGAGTGGGTATTATACCTCGTGGACTTTAAATTCTGTCTCTCGTTTGATGCTTATAGTACCTTGGAAGACCGTCAAATTCTCAATTTACAAGTTTAAGTTCAAGTTACGAATGATCTCTCGATGCAGTCACACAATATAAAAATGTTTTATGGATTGTTTACTACTAACTTGCTCGTCGATGAGCAGATTGCTAGGACACGGCATTATTGACGGCGGAATCAGCACGCTCTACAATTATATCTACAAATCGACTGCCTTATGCATTCGTCGTGAATGTCTCTTGCCGGGTCTCCTGTCAAACTTTATCGAGTCCTCATTCACATCCGCGCTTCATCCTCGTTCTAGGGGCCTTCTGCGTTACGACATTCCATCTGGACTCATGCGCCTCTTGGATAAAAGGAGCTTGGTTACGCTTGGACGCAATGAAAAGTAGCTCTATGGCGCCCCCCTCTCCGTCTAAGCAAAAGCAAAAGAAGCGTCTTCAATGCCTGGACCTATCGTTTTTCGAGAAGGACTTACTGGGAGATGACGTGGGACTGAGTCTGGCTCTGGCACACTTGCAGAAAGTGCTATACTCTGGCGACCTATCTCTGGTGACCGAAGATCTCTTGAGCAAGCCTTGCTTGTACGAGTATGTCTTTTCCGGTACGTCGCTAAGCTAGACATGATTTTTCGAGTGTCTGGACCAATCACCTGTGTATAGTCATTGACGGGGGCATGGCTACCACTTTGCGCGAGTATTTATTCAATGAAAAGGCCTCTACTAGCGAGGCCTACTTGACATTGCCTAGTGCTATGGCGGTCCATCGATTTTCGAATTTTTTGGGTTCCCTGCATTATAACTCAGCCAATGTTAAACCTCCATCGCTGACCAAAGACATCGAGTTTATTCAATATTCTCGAGAGATTCTGATCTCGCTTTCAACCGCTAGTTTCAACCACCAGACCGGCAGTTATTCCGTAGCAAATCAAAATGACGATGGCGACGATTTCCTGAAATCGGTTAAGAGAAAACGCCCGCAAAAACATGCTAAACAAGGAAGGCGGGCACAAAACATTGTTTTGACCTTTAATCCAATGCCATTTCAAATTCTCGATNAAAAAAGTTCCTTCTAATGAAGAAGAAGCAAACGAAATGGCCCGTCAACTTATAGACGACCAGATGAAGATCTTAGAGGTGAGTCTGATTAATTCAGCCATAGTTTGGGTTGCTGCTATTTTCTAATCACCTGGTATCTGTTACGAAGCATTTTCTTGACTACCTGAGAAAATCGACATTTTTCGTTCTTATCCGCCAGAAATTCTTCTCTCAAGACAGCGATTTCGACAGCGGCATGAAAACGGAGAAGGATCAGGAGACAGTCGAGGCTGCATCTGATCAGCTTACTGAAGAAATATCTGCATTTCCTATTGTGCAGCCTCTCAAGGCAGCGTTGTACTTCGACAGTGCTGAGGGTTTCGGAGATTGGCGTATCTTCATTTCGGGAAGGGCAGAGAAAGATATTCGAGGACATAGAAAAAAATCCCAAGACGTTTGACATGATCGTAAAGAAGTTAAAGTTAGATTTCGCTCTTAAATCGTGTTGCGCAGTTTCTCATTAGTGTATTAGAGAATTATCTCACGGCCACTTTTCGGGTAATAACCAGAAGCACCTGGAGGGTCATAGTAAAGATGTCCCTATCTTCGAGGCAAAGATGACCGGGGACTTGCGTCTCGTGGTAAGATTGCATTTCGAGTGAGGCCTTGTTCAAGCTGAATCTAAACGAGCCTCTAGTATCAGGTTGACTGCATTTCGGATTACGGGACCGAGGTAAGCATTCATATACCTTTTCGGAAAGAAAAACAAAGCTCATCGTCCCTAGGTCGAATGGCAAGGTAAGGTCAATATGAAGCTTCGTCTACACAATCGCTTTAACATCTTGTTATAGTTCTGCGCGTATATGGTATCTTCACGCATACGCAGATGGATAGTCGCATGTGGACGTCATTGGGCGCTCGACTCGCTAGGAAGGGCCCTGAATACAAGCGAAGGCACGGCGCTCTAACTTTGCACACAAAACGTTAACCACTTAATACGTTTTCTCACCTCATGCAGAATCACGTTCAGGGCCGCTCCTCTCGTCCCAAGGGACAATGTTTTCCCTCCGCAGTCGTGGCCATCTATGTGCAACGAAGAGTCAGATAATCTGGATCCCACCCATAATGTTGTCCATTTGGATGATCTTGAAGAAGTATGCCTCACTTTGACTCAACCTTTTAACCCTTTTCTGATTCGAATACCTTCTTAAGATCCACCAATGGATAGTGTATGTTGTATTTTCCCTTACAAAATTGTATGCTTAGCTGAGGTATCAAACAGGCTGGAGAAATATATGGCGTTTTCGCAGGTATGTCACATTTAGTTATATGAGTAAATTGCGCCCTCTGAGACTTTGATTTTTATTAATAGGCCTTGCTTAATTGTANTTTTTTTAAGCATTTCTTCCTTACTCACGAGCTGAAATACTTACTCAAGGCATCTTGGCGGATAAAGACACGTCCCCGATATTTACGGTTTCGTGAGCTGATTATAATCTGTTATTTTGATCTGTGACTGAAGCAGTTGCAAATAGGCCTCATGAGAAAAAGATAATTGAAAATACGTCTTCATGTTATGTTCTTGGCCGGAGCGGTACAGGGTGGGCCCCTCAAATCATTCATCATATCATGCCCTAAACCATATAATTTCAGGAAAACGACGACAATGCTCTTCAAAATCTTTGGAATTGAGAGATCAGCTTTGCAATATAAGAAAGTACTTCCTTCGAAGCCGCGGCAGCTTTTCGTCACCCAATCAAGGGTACTGGCAGGCCGCGTAGAAGAATATTACAAGAATCTTATGGAATTCCTCAGCACTGCTTCTCAAACCTCCGAGGAGCTTGCAGAGTTTTTTGCTAGAAACCGTGACGATGCAGAAGCAAAACAGAATGAGGAGCTAGTGGATTCTGACGAAGAAGACGACTGGAGAAATGATCTTCCGAAACGATTTAGTGATCTCGAAGACAGACACTTTCCTCTTTTCCTGACGTTCGACAGGGTAAATATTGTATTTCGCGGCGTCAACGTCTAATCACTGACTTTATCGCAGTTATGCAAGCTTCTTGAGGCGGATCTCGGACTAGTTTTCAAGCGGCAAAAATATACTGCAGAACATAAGCGGGCCGAATCTCGGTTTAGTATGGACGACTTTATAAACGAAACTGATAAAATCGAAGAGTTAGGATCCGAAAGTGAAGAGGGCACACTTGTCGAGCTGTCCACCCCGCTTTATCCGGAAGCAAATGACACTCCTGCATCATTGGTGACCTTCGATAAATTCAGGCGTGAATATTGGCCGCATTTTCGACAAAATTTAACAAAGCGATTAGGTATGGATATCGGTTTTGACAATTTATACTTCTCTAATCTATTTATGTAAAGACCCGGCTCTGGTTTTCAGCGAATTTCTAGGCATGTTATAATGTCAAAACGGAAGCTTATTCTTATACTTTTCTGTGATAGGAGTAATAAAAGGCTCAGAACAAACTCTCTCTTCTGGAAACCCCTTCTTATCTCGAGAGAAATATCTCGATTTCAGTTACAGGTCACAAGCGACCTTCGCGAAACAACGTACAAATGTATACGATCTTTTTGAGTCTTACCAGAAGCTTAAGAAGAGACGAAGCGACTACGATGCTGCAGACAGGTGTGTTTCAGATTTTGAATCTACACGCACTTGGATGAATCAACTATGACTAGGACGCATGCGATACTCGCTCAATTAAAACCTAATAAAATGCTGCTGATAGATTATTTGTGAGTTGGTTGTAGATAAATTTATATCTTCAAGCGAGTCTAAGCTGTATTAGATATGTAGATGAGGCTCAGGATAACCTTCTGATAGACACATTTCGTAAGTTTTATTTTGTATGCTTGTCCAGGTATTGATAGTGAAAGCTACAGTACTGCGATCTTTGTGCAAAAACTCCGATGGCATTTTCTGGGCGGGAGACACTGCACAGACTATTGCCATAGGCAGTTCATTCAGATTCAACGAGCTGAAAGCTTTTATGCACCGTATAGAGGTGAACGTTTATGCATTTCAGACTCAGTGAGAATTGGTCTTAGGATATAAATGGCTTATTACTTTTCTGAACGACAGGAACACCTTTTCCAAAAAGAGGCTCGACGCAGGAAACAACCGCAGCTCTTTCAACTCACTATGAACTATCGGTCCCACGGCGGGATAGTGAATTGTGCCGATTCGATTGTCCAGTTGATAACAAAATTTTGGCCAGATTCAATTGATTCGCTGCAGCGCGAGCAAGGTGTAGTGGATGGAATCAAACCGTTATTTTTGACTGGTTGGGAAGAGAACACTCTGCGGCTGGAAGACTTTCTTTTTGGTGATAGGTATGTCCTAAATGTAAGTATTTCACCTGAACAGAAATCATAGGAAGGTCCATTTCTACAGCGGAAGCGTGGTAGAATTTGGTGCACAACAATGTAGGAAAGATCTCATAGTCGCCATATGCAATCCGACTTAAATCTGCACAGGTATCCTTGTTCGGGATGACGCGGCTCGTGAAAAATTGCGGAAGGCAGTTGGACAGATCGGTCTCATACTGTTCGAACCCTTCTTCATATGCTTATGAACACATAACACCTTACTAATAATCATTTTTTTAACCCGCAGCACTCTATACGAAAGCAAAGGCCTAGAGTTTGATGATGTGAGATAATTAATTTATGCCGCGAAAATCATTCTCATGATTCGCAGGTACTACTATATAATTTCTTCAAGGATTCTTCTTCCGATGTTTCTCAGTGGAGACTGGTCTTGAATGAACTTCAGGATATCGGCGTCTCTTCTGCTCCTCAATTTGATGAGACTCGTCACGCCAGTATAAGCTCGGAGGTACTATTGCTGTCTCATCAATTGGCATAATGTATCGTTGATTGACACATAAGGCAACAACAGTTGAAATCTTTGTACGTTGCCGTAACACGTGCAAGGAAAAATCTGTGGATTGCAGACTGCTCTGAAAGAAGCGATCCTTTGAAGGTTCGTGAATATCTTGTGTTGAACTGACCTTAAAGTAAAGTTTTCTCTCTCCTACAGACCTTACTGTTTTCGAAAGGACAGATTGACTTGCATACTCCAGCGACAATGCCAGTTCTCGCTGGTAAATAGCTATTCGCTCCATTATGTGATCAAAGTTACAAGCTGACGCTCTTCTCTGCCTTTCCTGTGACAAAGTATCGTCCACTGCAGAACAATGGGCCAAGGCTGGCCGAATGTACTTTAAGCACAAGAAATATTTGCAAGCTTCGCATTGCTTTGAGCGTGCATGTCTCGGCACAGAGAAGAGCATCGCCGACGCTTATGAACTTCGAAAGAATGTCATGGCTCTTCCTACAAGCTCCTCAAATCGACGTTCACGTATCGATGCTTGTCAAACTGCAGGAAATAAGTTCATTCATTGCGCCAAAGCGGCAACAGGCTCAAGCACGATTTACTACCGCATAGCAGCGGAATGTTTTCTGCTCGTGGAAAACCATGATTCCGCTGCGCAGGCATATAAGCATGCAGGAATGTTTTCTCCGGCAGCCCAACATTTCCGAAAAGCGGGAATGTTCGACGAAGCGGTGGATATAGTCCAGACGAATAAATCTGACATTGAGCCAAAGATCGTTTCTTCTATTATAAACGTTTCTCGTCTTTATTACTTCAAAGAACAAAAAATAGAGTAAGTTGACATTCGCGTATATGTTTTCTGAAATTAACGTTGATACGTCAATTTGTTAGGAAAGCTTCAAACCTGTTCCAGTCGTATGAAGAGAGTCTAGAATTCACGAGACAATATGGTCTAGACGTCCAGGAAGCGGTGCTTCTGGAAAAGATGGGCCGCAAAACAGAGGCAGCTGAAGTTCATCTCTCGGAGGGCCGCCAGAAGGAAGCTATTTGTCTGTTCCTATCTGACAGCGAAGATCCTCAGTCGGACACTAGAGCGGCATCGGCCACCAGAACAGCACAATGCGTTCTGGAGGAACTCTGGAATACTTTCTCATTTGGAACGGATCGCCGAGTAGAAGGGTAGAATGATTCAATTGGCATCTTTTTTCTAGATCGTGCTATCAAAGTCAATGAGGAGCATCTCGATCCCGGTATCAAATATGAGGTGAGTTTTTATTTCAGTGTTTTTATGTAAAGAGTCTGATATTTTATTTGCTAGCTTCGCATGTTCGAGGCGATCAAAAACGACAATATACAAGAACTCCAGAATCTCATAGTGGATCTTCATAAGAACAAGAATATCTCTGCGACCTTATTGGGGTTGGATCGTTATTTTGGACTCACCCAGAACATGACAATGGATTCTGTGAACAAAACGATATTGTTCCTCGAATTCTCCTCTACCTATGCCAAACTCCTTCAAGATTTCTACGCGGACAAGAATGCTTGTGACTCTATCGGCCTTCAAAAGTTATTTGGTATCCAAGGCATATCATATTTCGAGTTCGAAATAGCGGCTGGGTCGTTACTTCGTACGCTTGCCGTAGAAGAGGGCATAGATGCCTCTAGAGTATCTCGTCGTTCTATGACTAAACTGATTAAATGTGGGATCACTCACCGTATTCGTCATGTGGCACAGAAGTATCTTTTGCCTCGCTCTCAACGTGTGTGGTTCTCAACCCCATGTGCCCAATTCCTTTTCAACGGACGATGCAATCGGGGCGCTGATTGTTCGCGCGAAC
Organism: Phellinidium pouzarii; assembly: GCA_004802695.1. Taxonomy (NCBI): domain Eukaryota; kingdom Fungi; phylum Basidiomycota; class Agaricomycetes; order Hymenochaetales; family Hymenochaetaceae; genus Phellinidium; species Phellinidium pouzarii. The sequence goes on from SGPK01000015.1 coordinate 98,720, forward strand.
ATATACAAGCAAATCTTATCGACTCTGTCTGGTTCAATCAGCGCCTACGAGCACTCTGTCAACAAGCCGTTTTCCTACAGGACATCGCTTTCGTTCATTCTCTTGACATAGCGCCTTCGCAAAGGTGCGTTTCGTTATTTCTCAAGCTGGCAAATGTTCGATAAGCTTGAGATGTATATCAGGAAATGCATGTCTTGTATATTTGGATCATTACATCCGCCGATGCATGTCCTAGGCGGTTTGGCAAACATCTCGGCAAATGCCATACCGAATTTCGCGAACGCTATGCGTATACTCAAGATCTGGGTTCGAACCCGTTCGTACCGACTGAATTCTGAAAGTGCACATTTCTTGAATGGGGTGGTGGAAGTATCTGAGCTTGCTCTGTATTTATATCCATTCGATGGTGACAGAAACTTTCTTGGGCAGTCTGTTTTTTACGCCGTACACAGGCCAGGAGCATTGTTGCGATTCAAGGACATCTATGTGGTGCACGAGTTAGTGCAAAGTCTTGCAGCAAGTGATGAATGCTTTATTCCAAATGGGATTTTTTCTCTTCAGTGCGTAGATAGTCCTATACTCAGCGCAATTTCGATTCAGACAATACTTACTGAGAGTTCTAGGCATATAGTCAACATGAAGCAAAATATTGACTTGACATACGTCTGTCATATCCTTGAGTTTCTTTGTGGATCGACTATCTTGCTTGATGGCTACAAAATAAGAAAAATGCATGATATCACAATGCCCAAATCATGGTTTTCGACTGTACTACGGAGACTTAGAGTGCTAGAATGTTCACTTACGTACACCCCCACTTTGATTGATCTGCTACTTAATTTGATCAAGCAACTTCTGCGGGACAACGCAGCTGGTAAGCCCTTCATCAACTGTACTGACTGATGCTAAACGTCGCCTGTATCGTCAGATACCGCTTACCTCTATGTCACTGGAATTGTAAGGAGCATTTGCATCCATAGATTGTGCGTGAAATGACATCTACATATAATTATACGTCATTAACTTCCTTGCAAGATTTCGATGTTTGTGTCTTTGTAAGTAAAAGTGTGATACTCTATGCAGTGATCAAAGCTGATATTCAGCAAAGTGGGCTATAACTTACAAAGTTATGGCCTTCAGAATGACATTCTCAGGTATATATCTCAGCTGCGAAAGGAATCTGGAAATTATATCAATAACCTATATGGGAGGTATGTGCACCAACAAAATCATTATATATGAATAGGATATTTATCTATTACATGTAGCTTTCTGCGGGCCATTACCTGGTCTGATATCGATCAAGCCGTCCGAAGCTCTACTGTAGGGTCCAATTTGGACGAAATGGTCCAGATCCTTCATGAAAACAGGGTAGTTCCGTTTAGCCGACCTCTACACAACGTCAAACGCCTCATATTCAAATCCCTCACTGATATTCCGATGCTTTTCAATTGTGGACACCGCAATGTATTTTCCAAATTATCCGCGGAAGCCATCCCGTTCGTTCCAAGAGAAATACTGGTCAACGAGTCTGAGCAGGCAACCGAATCTACAGAACATGTTGAAGATCCGGATGACGACGATGACGATAATGTGTATGGAGATGATTCTGAATTGCTTGGAGGAGGAACCTTACTTGAGCCTGAGTTTACCCCTGGAGACACAGCGCCTGTCCTCCCGAGCGAAGAGGAAGTTCAAGCGACCAGAACTTTCCAACGTATATATCGCAAACGCATGGCTCGACTTCATATTAAAAGACCCTCTGCACTTCACGAGAAGCGCATGTACTATTTTACGATCTATCTCAAGCAGGCAGAAAGCATGGAGTGGCCAGAGTCAAAATCAGAGGCAGACATCTCAGGTGACCCAGAATCTGAGGCAGAGAACTATACCTCGGCACTAGAATCTGACGGCGACGAACTAGTTCCGCAGAGAGAACGCACTCATGCTTACGCGTCGCCTCATATAAACTATAGAAAGCTATACCTCGGACCGTTGCCACATCTTGCGCTATACTTAGATCTTTTGAAGGAACGTATCATGTCTATGAAAGACGAAGCGAAGAGAAAATTTAAACATAGCACGCATCACAACTTAGAAAAAGCGAGCAAGCAAATCACATTGACTAGGTCAGTCTCGCTCTTTAGTTATTATAAAGTTGTCTTCCGTTCTGACAATATTCCTGGGAATTGAAATTTCAGTGGGTTGCTTTTTAAATGCCATGAATACCGGAAATTGGCAGAACCGAGCTCCAAGTTACATGAAGAACGTCACGGTGATTTTGATGGATTACGCAGGTTGGTTCTCAATGTGCAGGGTCTGGCGAATCAATCGGGTTTCAACGGTGCCTCGGAGGACATGGCCTTGGCAGTGAAGGCGATAGTACAGAAGAAAAAGGCTCCGACAACCAAGCAGCCAAAACCGACGCTGAATACCGAGGATCTCTGGGAGGGTGGCATGTAGTACTGTTCGTCAATCGTTACGCCTCGAATTAATTGTACATGCTCTATAATACGATATGTCTCCGCTGAAAATCCTATGATAAGAATGCCTGCGCTTGGAGGGTATAAACGTTTGCGTATCCGCCTCTTCGTTTCAACAGAGATTCATGAGTTCCCATCTCTTCGACTATTGAATCCCTCATATATCTATCGAGAGGAGGAGTGAGTTTACACCACTCGTGAAAACACAGAGCACATACAAGATAACATCAGCGTGTCGAGTCAAGTTTCCGAATCGATGGGATGAGAAAATCATCGTTTTATTTCCCCGAAGAGCACGCAGACGCTCAAAAAGATCTAAGGCTATTTATCAGTCGTCGTCGTCAGTTATTAGTGGCTCGAAATTTTTACCATGTTCAGCTTGAGGATCTAGAGAAGCACTAAATATAACCAGCATTAGTCGCTGCTCAATTTCCGTTTCTTAAAAGAAAAATAGTCTACCTTGGCTCATCGAATAGGAGGAGTCCCACCTCGCTATCAGCAGCTAAGGATCGCATAAAAGTGCGAGACCTAAAGACACTATTAGTCGTATCCGAAGGTGTTAAACCGCGTTGAAGCAGCTTACACAGCAAGTCTCTGCATCTGGCCTCCACTCAGTTGGCTCGACTCTGAGGCGCCCATGCCGCCCATTTTGCGGACCCTGCTATGATCTAGTGGGCGACCAAACAGGGATGTTGTGCCCTCAGGCATCGGCGAATAGTAATCAGACACAGGCCGATTGAGGTACGTGTCTAGTCCGTCTGGAAGATTGTTGATGAAGTCGTACGCGCCGCCCGCTTTTGTGGCCTGTTCTAACCTGTCCTCGTCGAACGGTCGGTCAGGATCGCCGAGCATAATGTTGTCCTTTATCTTAAAAACTCTGCATCAGCATACACAGCCGTTGAAATAAGAAAGGTGGGATGAACACAAACCGAGAGTGGGAAATGAGTATAGTCTTGGAACAAAACAGAAATTGCGCGTCTCAAATCACATAGCTTGAACGATTTGATATTGCGGCCGTCAATCAGAATATCCCCTTCGGTAGGGTCATACATTCGAGAGATCAACTTTAGGATAGTGCTTTTACCACTACCGTTTGTACCGACAATCACCTATTATATGTGTCAGACATTTAAACAGAAAATGTCAACAAGATTCGTACACAAAGCTGCCCATGCTCGATCTTGAATGAGACGTTCCTTAGAGCATACCCCTCGCTACCGCTATATTTGAAAGATACATTTCTGAATCCACATTCTAAGTCAATAATCGAGGCGCGATATACTCCACACTAACCTAAATTCTACAGAGATACCCGAACGCGNTTTTTTGCGCGTCTTCAGGATAAGGTTCCGTTCCATTGACTATTCTATTTTTTATATTTTTTATTTCGTAAAGCCTGCGGATAGACTCGAGATGCTCCGCAATTGAAACAAACTGGTCAAAGAAGGCGAATATGGAGTGCGAGAACGATGAGACTGTCGATTGAATAAGATGCAAAGATGCAAGTGTTATCGGTATGGACTCGGGGTACTGCACTGCGCGGAGTGTGAAGGCGATCTGTAGTATTGCGAAAATATGAAGTCAATTCAGGGCGTGCTTAGACACGACGGTAGTACGCACCTGAGGTATTTCTCGTAATGGCTCTGACAATAGAGATATTGACGATAATCGATCACGGAGTTGATGTCTTCGGTGCAGCTCTGGAAAATCACCTCCATAGTCACCCACTGCCTCCTGAGAGGTATAAAATTCTTTTGATTAAAGCTTCAGATCGCACTTGGCACACCAGCAAGCGGAGGAACCGCACCGGCTTTCAATCTTTCAAATAAGTTTCCCGCGACGATCTCTTTGCGGTGAGAAGGGTCAATGACCATGCGCTTCAGCCCCTGGAGTTTCGTATATTCGTTGTTACGACACGTAGCTGCCCAAACTAAAATTGTATTCAGAATCCAGAGCATGTCTGATAGACACAGAAGAAGGCTACCTCCCCGAGATCCATACTGTTGCAGACGCACCCAGTGAAGCAGCGGAGACAAGAAGCTCAGCAAGGCTATGATAGTTCCGTCTCGCTGATCCTGTAGCACTTTGAGCAGTACCGACACTTGGGACACCAACATGAGAAGCGTCGAGAATGTGTTCGCGAGCATTTGTACTGTATCCCAAGCGACGGAGGTCCGCCCACCCGACGCATCATCGAGTTGGCGCTGCACCATTGGGTCCTCGGAAGTTGGGACGTCGAGTCGTGCGTAGGCCTCAAAGATGTGGCCAGCATAATGTGCCTTAATTCGTTGGTCAAGTAACGTCATTGTGCGGCTCTTAATGTGTCCCATAAGTCGCTTCGCTATTGCAACTGCTACACGCGCGGCAGCGACTCGCGTTAGGAGCACCTTGTCAACCGTTCTAGTTTCCACAGCAGATTCTACCTGAATTTCTTGTCAGCACCCCGCAATAACTCTTATAGGAGCAGCGGCATCTCACGATCTTCAGCATCTGCCCAGAGTACCACAGAGCGACAGCCGGAAGCAATGACAGAAGTGCTGTGATTGATGCATATGAAACAAGCAGGAGCCAACAACTTCTTAAGCGTCCGAGGTCCTTTAGCATTCGCCAGACATATGGAAGGCTCTGCTTGATGCCGTTAAATTGCTCTAGTTTGGCACTCCCTGGCACATCTTTGAGCTCAGGCGAGATCTCTTCGTACAAGTCCCATACGCCGACTCTAGTGTGTTTGACGCGACGCGCATCGTCGGGGTCGAATGTGCCCTTCAGCGAAGTCCATTGCCGACGTTTTCGCATTGAGGTTTTGTGTTGTTGGATGAGAAGCAATGAGCAAGTACCAAGTCAGATTATAATGGATTAGAACGTAAGCGTGTCATAAGTCAAGCTGGAAGCCGTAATGGTATTTGAGTTGAAGTTGAAAGTTGAAGTAGGCAGCATCCACGCGCCGATCATTATGACAGTTTGGTAATCCACCTTCCTAAATAGATTCTTATTCCTTGAGTCGATGTTTGTAGTTTGTAGATAAAAAGGCTATAAAGCTGATCTATCATTTTTCCTACTGGTATATCGATTTCTACTTGTCTAAATTTGCGTTGCGGTGATGAATTTCTTAAAGCACCCCACTCCTAGCCTGCCAGCCTGAGTGAGACCGTCACGGTATTGCTGTATACGCCAGGCCTGAAATAAGTCACTAAAATAGAGGGAGGATGCAGAGACTTAGCCTGACAGGAAGGAAGATAGCAGTATCAAGTATAGGATTGCGGCCGACTGTCAGTGGAGCACTGGCAGCTAACAAAAAAGCGTACGACTCAGAGTCGGTTTATATGTTGGTATGTACGACACGTACGCAACTTGATTGAACTCGCCAAAAGGCGAGCAGCGAGGAGGGCAACAGTGCGCACGTTTGCGGTGCCATTATACGAAGTGGTAGCGTACTGCCAATGTCTGAATAGATGGGTGGGTATCAGTCTACTAGATGGCTAAATCATTTCGGACGAGGCTCAGGCTGGCAGTCACCAAAAAATGAGGCCCTGAGGGCCAAGCTTGGCTGTATTTATGTTAAGAGTCAGGTTACTTAGGTGTATTAATCAGACATAATAGCTCTCGAGGCCTCCGCTGTATACTGGCAATCTATGGCATACAACGCCGAGCACAAGAGAGCAGGGAGACGCGTGCCAAACGAGGTTATACATAGATTTATACAGCCACAAACTATTTCTTTGCCCGGACCACCAAGACCAAGACACTCTTTTCCCCGTCCGTCAGTGCCTCCTCTCTTCTCATTTCTAATATGGCAGGACATACTCATACATAGGCAAAATAGGAGATCGTTACAGGACGTAAGTATACAGAGAAAACACAAATATACCCGAGAACAACAAATGACAAATGACAACTTGAACTTGTGCAAAGCAAAAATACAATCGACTCTTCACGCTGAGGTTGAGGATATTTGTTTAGTAGTAGTCTGGATGTAGGGAGACAATGACGGTCTTCCCCTTCTTCCCACCTTGGCTGAGAATGACGATGCCAGACGTCTGGGCTTTGTTTAAGTACCCTTTCGCTTTCGTAAGTCCTAACTGTGCATACACCTGAGGGTCGCGTTGTCGAAGTCGCGGCGAGATATCGCAACGCTTAATTTCGAGCACTCCCGCGGATCGCAGCTCTCGTAATAAATTCACAAGAACAACAAAATGGGACTCGATTGGACGAGTCTGGCCGGGTTTTGTTCTGGGGGGCGTTGGCGACGAAGCGTTAGCTCCATTTGCTAAGCTCGAAGAGGTTACTGGTGTAGGAGCACGCGGTTGAATAGTCGGATCTCCAAACATTCCCAGTCTCCATGGTGGTGGAGCAGGTAAAGTCACATCTGGAATTGAATTTATGTCACGACCCTGGTATGCTTGTTTGGGGCGAAGGAAAACATATCCCTCCATGGTATCCCAGTTGATGCTAATGAAGAATATGACGTTGGCGCGCTGAGCGAGTTCGAGATATCCCTTAATCCCACTAACGCCGATCTGATAATATATAGCAGGATTCGCCTGCATGAGTAGGAGATCAACCTTCATGCATGCTGTACTAAGACGTCCATGGGCTCGTTCGTCCGTGAGTACTTCAATAAGTTCTTTGAATACATCCTCGACTAAAGTTGATTCGTCAGTGAGTGGGGAAGCCACGTCACTAAAGTCGTTGTTGTCGAGATTATAAGGATTAGCGCATTTTGCTTTGCTATCGTCATCTCTTGGCCAGTCATATCGCTCATCTCTTTCCTCCAAATCAACGACGCCATCATGGGATGTATAGCCAACTTTAGCATTGTTAGATAGCGTGAGGAACTCCATATCTGGAGAATGCTCTTGTATAGGCCATGGGTTATCACGAACATCAGCAACGGAGGCCACGGATGAGACCAATGTCTGTTCATCGGAGTCATAGTAGCCATCCCGCGTAGGTACTCCTTTGCGGCTTCTTCCGATGTCGACATTTTGAGAACGCCTTGGCCCTAAATTAGCGCTGACAAATGATGTTTGTTCTTCAACCATGCGTCCTGATGCGTGCTGTGCGGCATGTGTAGGTACAATGGGAGATCCTTCACCAGCTGTAACCAGTTCGTCACACTCCAGAGGAAGACCGGCTTCTCCTGCAGCAGGTTGCGAGGCTCCAACAGAACAAAGCGAGGAGACCTCAGGTGCTAAGGGTGAGAGTACAGAACCTCTAGAAACGGAGTTCACGGATGCGCCTTCGAAGTGAGCGCGCAACTTCACTGACGGATCTGGGTGTTCGAGTATGTCAGTTCTCCAGTTCAAAACCACATTTGCAGGATATTGTAAACTGTGGTGGGTAGCGTTTGGTGGGGATATAAGAATTATATCGTGACCTCTCAGCCGGAGGACTGAAATTGCATAGGTAAAATCGCGATCACCAGTGATTATTACGATGGTGACAGGCTCCTGTGCATCGAGAGCAAAGACCATAAGATCAACTTCGGAAGAAAGAGGAGTAATCAGGATAAGAAAAGCATAGAGAATGCAAGCAAGCTCGCCTAGCAGGATCTTGTCGGCTACCTCTTTCTTTGCATTATGAGGAGTGTGTATCAAAGAAACACCTGGTTGAAGTTATCAACACCAAGAGGCGTACGCTTAGATGTCTGTAGCATACATACCTGAAGACTGTAAATCTTGTTGCTGAGTTACTTTCCTGGCATCTCCTGCGGTGCCTGGCCTGGCTTCTTGGTTGACGTCCATGTAGGCCTTGAACACTGAAACGCTTCCAAGTGATCTGACAGCTTGTCTAAGTTTCCCGACTACTGAGAATCCTGTCATGTTCGATGGTGGATGACAATTCTCTGGCACAGCTAAGAGTCAGAGGAGAAAACATCAAATCTACTAACCGCAAAATCTCACCGAAATCCCAGAATATCCCAACCCGTGTCATCTCAAATACAGGAGCGGTAATAAGAAGTAAAGGAGTGAAAGTGCAGAATGTGAGTCACTTGTAGTAGTAGTTGACAGGAGCTACAGAATGTAAACAGCAATTCTAGTACGGCCAGGTCAATGACAGTTGGATGTGATGACTCGAAGACACTGAAAGGGGCAATGGGTAACGAGTTTTACTAGCAAGTTATTGAAACACAGAATGATTGTGTTAGTTGGCAGTAGAAATTACTTAGACCGTTAAAGTTAAGGACTCGGACGCGCTGCTGCAATGCGGATTCAAGTTTCCCATGCTTGTTCATTATGACATAAGCCACTGGCACCAGAACTACGGAATCACAATTAATTCAACGTTTATAACCATGCACAAGCATCTTCGAATCGCTAAGTTCGCGGGTTATAGTCTGAGGTTGCTTCAACTATACAATATGTACCAAATTTCCCTGTGCCCGATATAAAGCGGCAACAGTAGGATGAATTGAATGAATCCGTTGCGGGGTCAGACAATCGAGGCTTTCTGCCTTAATTCAGAGGTTCCCCAATCTGTAAAGTTGTTCGACGCCCGACGCCATCTTGCATGCAGTAACTGTTTTCCGACATTTCTGATTCAAAATTGTGGACCCCCCTCATCGTGCTCAAAGTGTTTGACTGCGCATCATTTTGGAGATATTGCTGCCGAATGTTCAGGATTAGCCTTTGGCTCATTAAAGTTCCCAGAGCAATCGCGAATCCAACAGGGATCACGATATAATCGGACTAATAGCGGTAAGAGGTCAGTGGATTTGTTTTTATTGAAATGGAATAAGGATTGGACAAACGCCTGCGATAGCCCAGATAAATTCATTTGCAAGGATAGGAGCAAGTACGCTACGCGGAGACGAACAAAATGGTAAGTTCTAGTTTACGATAGGCGAGTATTGGTGTTTTACTCACACCAAAAAATATAAGACTGAGTCTCGAACAAGGAATAGCGATAAGCTGTTCAGTGATCTCCTTGCACCATTTTCCTTAAAGCTCTGAATCCCTTTGTACACAGCAAGGCCGCATAAAAGTGATTCATGCACGAGCACAGGTATCCAGAACGTCTTGAAGATATTCGGCAAATCGATAGGTACGCATATGTGCATATCCGCGCCGCCTCCGAATTCCAGCACATTAGCTACATAGTAAACATAGACACATCGAAGGCCAGTTATTCATAGAAGTCATTATGGTAAAAGTGGGACTTAAGCACATACCGTGTTCACCTAGCATGACCTTTAAACATATTCCGATCATAGCGGTATATGTTAGGGAAAATGAAGTGATCAGAAATACTTTTATCTTTCGGCTTTTGTTGTACAAGACATAGAGTCGAAGTTGCAAAGTTACTGAAAACCACGATCGATTACATCTTAAATTGTGGTAAATGCGCAAGGAGACGTACTCTCAGCCATCATAGCCAATATTGTTCCATATACCCAATGAAATCTAATCCAAGAGAGACCTGAGGTAGCGAATTTGATCAATAACCCATGAAGTTACAATTGACTTGCGCACATCTGAAAAAAGAGGCGAGAAGTGGTGAGATGACNTTTTTATGCGGTCCTTCAAGTATAGTACGGACGAACAGCTGAGAATTGGAAAAATAAAATAGATGAGTTTAGAAAGGGTGTAGTAAAATTGAACCTGTAAACCTACCTTAAGCGGGACTTCAGGCAAGAATATAACTAGTAGAAGTTGAGAGATACCTTCTAATTGAGTTTCCCTTAGTGTTTTCTCATCGTGGAATAACTTACCGATGTTGCCGAATCTGACAGAATCAATCAGCGAAAATGTCGTTAGAAAATATATCCAAATGTGTATACATAGCCGCAGCCAGACAGACGTAACGAAACTGTGCATGAGATCAGAAACATATATGGCAGACAATTAGAAAGTGCTGCATTATTCTTAAGACTTGCCGTAAAGAAAAAAAAGCTTTGCCAGGGTTAACTTCCTCGTCTATGGAGCATTGGATATATGAGCATCTGACAATTGATTTTAATAATTAGAGCCAAATACTCGCCCACATCAAAGTCACTTCGTCGTCGAAGGTAATTACTGTGCCATTGAATTTTAAATCAAGTGTTCAAGTTGACAATGAGCAGAGTAAAACAGCTTACTGTTGTCATAAATAAGCAGAACCATGGCTGACACTTGGAATGAAATTGAAAAATAAAGTAAAATAATCAGTGAGCGCTGGTAATACAATAGCAATAACAGTTCTCACAACTTGACATCTTCGACCATTGGATAACTTTGATCGCGAACGCAATTTCAGCGAGTGCTGCGCATAGTTCCCCAGTGCACTCATTTTCCATGGGTAGTGGATAGTCGGAGAGAGCAGCGATGATTCCGAAGATTTGAAAAAGTTTGCCGAAAGTACTTTATGCCGCCCTCAACAAAGCAGTTACTCTCTGAAGCTTGATTGCTTTGAGCACGCTGGGAAGATGTAATCTAGCATCGAAGCACCTTATCGATACTCGGGCCGCCGATGATCAAGTTTTTCTTGCGAGGCAGAAGGCTGAGCATAAACAGAACGAGAAGCAAGCTCTAGACAAATCATTGATCTGACCTCGAAATCTGTCAATTTTGTACTCCTCAGCACAGCACAGGCAAGTATTCGCAGAGCCATTGAATCCAATAGACGAGTAGTATGATAAATGTGAATCGCAAAATGCGCATCATTCTTCTCCTTTACAATTATTATCTGTCACTTTTGTAGTTTCCAAGTGATCTCGATGNTTTTTTTTTGAGTTCGGCGGGCAGCTGTACCGAATAACATGATCGGTCCCAGAAAATAATCTAACAAAACTGATATTCAACCTTTCCTTCGGTGTCATTACGTCCCAATTGCGGCATAGTCAAACATACCTGGAGACTACAGGCCTGGCTACACTGGCAGATCGTATTACTGAGTCACTCTCCTGGTCTTGATTGACGTCCGTACTGTGGCAAGAGAGGTTGGACTTAGAAGCGAGCTTCCCCTCAGATAGTCATGACGTCTCATTTGCGACGGTCATGGATCCTAGCTGCGCTATTGAACACTAACCAGCGGCAACCGAGAAGGAAGCGATAGGGCTCTCCTCCAGATTTACTACAGCACGTAGGATTGATCTGTTCATTCCAGGACCGGTTCCATGTATAGCTGGCACGGTGGCCATCATCGGTACTACGACAGAGCCACCCGGGGAATATTTATGGAAACGCAAAATTGACTGCATGGCGCTTCCAAGTTCATCATTGTGCACATTAGAAACGTTTCGTTGAAATCCCATCATTATTCATGCCGAATGAATGAAGGTACACCAGAACGATGAAGCCGTCAAGTAGCCGAAAGTTTTTTTTTTCTTGAAAATCGTGCCATGGCACTCGGCTTGCCAGCTTTCTTAAACTTTTGGAGACACCATTTTCAGGTGTCAAGGGCAGATATGAGTAGGCCTCCTAGTAGACTTTGCATCAAGTATTCCGATTTCAATGAACTGAGGTCATTTTAAAGCCGTGAAGTATATTTGAGGAGACGAGAGCCACTCCGAGTCCGAGAAGTGCCAGTGTTTGCACCACTTATACGCGGTCGTCGCGGTCGGCCTCTGCTGAATTTCTTTGCTTTGGCAACTAAGAACGTTACTCTGAGCTTTTGTCTGAATATATGAACACTTCAACTTCTGGAGATCACAAGTCGGCGTTTCTGAGTGCACAAATACCTAATATCCAGGTCGGCTCATCCTCGGATGTGGACAGTCCTGGATCGTCGATCTTTGACCTCCCTGTACACCAAGAGGACACGCCAACTCTCGAATCGCGCCCGCGTCATTTCCTGTCTGCTTCCCAACTGTCTACAGCTGGAGTTGTTCCAGGAGTCCAAAACGCTAGCAAGACAAATCCCTCTTTTCTCGTCATCTCCGGCGGTACAGGATGCAACTCTATCTGCTCTGCCTTCGGTGATGCGTGCTATGTTCTTCCAGTCTCAGATGACGGCGGCTCGTCGAGCGAGATCATTCGCGTACTGGGTGGTCCATCAATCGGTATAATTTGCTAGTTATTGTGCTTGTAACTGTTGTGCTTGACATACGCCTCGTCAAGGCGATATCAGGTCGCGGCTGATCCGACTCATACCTGCGTCGCCGCAGGGCTCACCCCTGGACAGAATCCGCAATCTCCTTGCGTATCGCTTAAATGCTGACTCCACGGAACGGGAGGCCCGCGACGAGTGGCACGACATCGTTGAGGGGCGCAGTTCGCTCTGGTTAGGAATACCACTCGATAGGAAGGAGGTTATCAGAGGTCGATACGTTATACGCTATCATGTTGCTTGTCGAAGTGACATCAAATATAGGTTTCTTGGTTTCCTTCGAAAGTGAAGTGCTTCGAAGAGCGCAGAAAAACTTCTCATTTCGAAACGGCAGGTACCACTATCATGGCTCAAATAATATTCTGCTCTTTCACTCATACTGTCATTCAGTGTGGGTAATTATTTTCTCGCGGCTGCTCGTATTTTCTTTCGTTCCCTTCCATCCGCGATTTTTCTTTTCTCTTCCATAACAAATAGCCAGGTCGGATTATGCCTCCTCTTGAACGAGGTGCCTTGCTGATATATCTTGCGATGGCAGGCAAATATAGTCCCGGCTTTGGTAACGAACCACACCGTGACCATCGCAGCAGAGCTGGTCAGCTCAGTCCTTACACATTCATGGCTACGTACTGAGCACGTTTCAAACGCTTTAGGAAAGCGGCAGAAATCTTGTTGGACAATGCAACATCTCGCATCCAGTCCAATCAGACACATCCTTTTCATTCTCCCTTGCATTAACTCCGCCGGTTGGCGACGAGGGTGAAAGTGGTACTTCCCCTGTAGAACGAAGTCAGACGCGAAATCTTGTATTTTCTAAAGACGTTGAGGGTCGTGTGGAGCCTTTGGACTCGAGGATTAGTCGTATGTGGTTTTACATTACTATTGATCATTATGAAATATATAAGAAACATCGTAGGTTTGTTCTACATCAATGCATACGGACATGAGATACACCCATCGCCGAACCCAGACTTCCTCTCTCAATGTGCGAGCGAGGGTGTCTTAGTTTACTCGTGCGGTTCACTATGGACAAGGTGGATTCAGCATTGTCCTCCCTAGATTTATGACTGAATTTTATTATTTCTTGACAGCATAATGCCTTGTCTAGCTTTAAAGGGAGTCGCATCGGCCATAGCAAGATCGCAGACTTTAAAAGCTAAGATTCTTTTGCGTGAGTCCCTTTCTAGTCACCAAATTTATGAATTAAGAATAATTTATTATTGATCAGTGAATGCGAAAAACGACCGTGAAACAGGCGGATACACTGCAGCCGACTACATCAAGTAAGTTCTTGTCTATCCCAAGTGACACTGACCCTGACATGAGGCATCCAAACGCGCATCTCGACGACAGCGCGATTGCTCATACGCTGAATACGCATTATGAATCACAGAGCACGTATACATCCTTCCCTATTTCGGCATTTGTGACGCATCTGGTGCACCTCTCGGGAGGATTAGTACCGCTCGATGTGCAGCAGATCACGGTACGTTGTCATTCTCTTGCAATTGCCGCTCTAGTACATTGACATTCTAAAAATATTGAACAGGCGATGGGTGTTCAATGTATCGAGGTTGCGTCGAGAAGCAGTCCGGGGGATGAAAGAGGCCCGATGTTTGATGCCGAATGCGTGAAGGACGCGCTTCGCGTTATTTTTGGAGAAGGGCTATAGCATACATTAGGTATAAAGCAATCTCCGCGTACTGGTGTGCGTGCTTGCGAGCCTTTTCAAATGCTTGCCGTTCGTATTGGCCAAAAGGAATACTCCTACAGGCGAATGTCGCAGGGCGTAGAATTGAATTCAATCCAAGCAAATCTTATTTACGCCGAACACTTCGTCCGCGGCGCTAGTGTCTTCAATTATAGCTTGAATGCTCACCTAGCTGAATCTCAGTTTGATTTACCGGACCGCTTCCTCTTGCTTCCTTGATCACATAGAAACGAACCCAATTTAGGTTGCATAGAGGTGGAATAAGATAGGACATGCAGTTTGTAAATGCCGTGTCTTGATACAATGCATTCTAATCCGGGATTACAAGGACATATATTGCGCCATGCTGAATATAGAACTCAACCAACCGAGATAAAAGGGTATGAGGCCATATTAGACGTACGGTGGATCCGAGTCCTTCTTTTCAGGATGTAAACGTTTCTCTAGTTTTTCGAATTCTTCTAGCGCGATAGTCTCATCCTGATCAAGTACCTGTTCCACGCCTTTCACTTCTGGGATGTAATGCATCATCATCCTCTCTATTCCCGTCTTCAAGGTAACCGTACTCGACGAGCAACCGCGGCAACTACCTTTCAGCTTGAGCTTCACGATGCCCCCATCCGTAAACTCGCGGTATTCAATATCCCCTCCGTCTTCCATGATAGCGGGACGCACCCGCGTCTCCAAAAGTTCCTTGATCATTGCCACGGTATCTGAGTCCGTGTCGAGTATGCGCGTGTCCTGCGGGCCGGCTGCGTCGCGATCCTCGTCACTCCGGAAGAGAGGCTGACCCGAGGAGAAGAACTCCATAAGGATGGAGTATACCTCTGGCTTGATAACAGACCAGGGCACCTCTGAGTCTTTTGAAACGGTGACGAAGTCTGGTCCATAGAAAACTGCACGGACGCCTTCAACACCCATGAGGCGGATGGCAAGGGGAGATGCAAGTGCGGAGCGCGTGTCGAGGAATTCAGCAGAGCCATCCGGTACGACGTCGACACCAGGAATAAATTTGAGCGAGTCATCGTTTGGAGTCGACTCGGTCTGGACGAACATTGATCGGGCTGCGATAGATAACTGTTAAGTAAAAAGATATGTGTGGAACGAGGATAAACATACTAAGGCGAGGTGTACTTCTCTGCGCGGTTGAAACAGTCAAGCGTGAGGAGGATGCAGAGCTAATGGACGGTCCCCATCCGTTTACTAATGTCGAAGCATGTCTACTCGACAGGATTCGTTTCGAGGACGATGCAGAAGTAAGAGCACGTTTCACGCCTCTTGATGCACAGGAGTTTCTCAATGATGAAGATGCAGCTCTAAAGGACATGGTGGTCTATGGAGAAGATGTTATGTCCGCTCATTGCAGACAGCGGTGGAGTCAGATCTACATTAGTCAGTGCACATCACGTGCAGTACACTCCAAATTTACTTAAAATTTACTTTCAACAAATCATAAGTGTTTCGTCACNAAAAATTACAAAAAAAAAAAAAAAAAGAAAACCAGGAATCCGGAAATTTATGGGAGGTCTAGACCAACTATTCATGATAGAGGAAGAGATAAAATTGTGGGCAAGTAGTGAGCTCTGTTTTAAGGTGGCAAGGATATCTCCAAGCAGAATAGTTACAAAAACAATCAGTTGGTTGCCAGCGCATGCAGTCCCGCGCAACTAAGAACTGAAATCTGCAACTTCAAAATACTATAGATCTCAGTAAAGCAGCAACAGTGAAGCCGCCAAAGGTTCAATGTCCGGGTACAGTAACGAGTTGCCTGGGATATGCGTTTTCCAAACTGGAAGATGTTCAACGCGAGTCACTAGAGACCTGTATGCGACTTCGGCTCTCTTCTAGTTGTGTTTCACACTGTGGAACGATCCCATAGCATGGCGATACCGTTGTCGTGGACGAACAAGAGAAAGCGCATTCGATGGGTGCGTACACGCCGGTCAACAGGGATAGACGCCTTCCCACGACCACGACGGGAAGACTGCATACATGGACGTCGAGCACGACCACTATCAGCGGTCCTCCTTCTTTTAAAGTTCCCTGGATCCATAATTCTTCTGCCATACCAACGTAGAGCACAATGTCGAGCAAGAATCAGCTCTCCGAGCCTGCGCCCGTGACTTTTATACTCGCCTCGCGCGCCTCCCAGCTCGCCCAGATACAGACACACATCGTGCGCGATACGCTCGTCGCAGCTTTCCCTCCCACCTCTGCACAGAATTATGTGTTTGCGACCTCTTTCATGCGTACCGCGGGCGACAAAAACCAAGCACAAGCTTTATATGTCCTTGGCGAGAGTGCGTCGGGCGGTAAAGCACTCTGGACGGAGGAGCTCGAAGCTGCACTTTTGCGTGCACCAGATGGGCCGGACGGAGGTGCAAAGGCGGTAAGCGGCGGAGATGCAGACGTTGACGACGTGCCGGCTTCCCGCGTCGACATGCTCGTCCATAGTCTCAAGGACGTTCCGACTACACTGCCAGCAGGGTGCACGATCGGCGCGATCCTCGAGCGCGAAGATCCTGTCGACTCCCTCGTCGTAAAGCAAGGCTTGTCTTACAAAAGCCTAGACGAACTTCCCGAAGGAAGTGTAATTGGGACGAGCAGCATCCGACGGGTTGCACAGCTGAAGAGACTGTATCCTGGACTAAAATTTGCTGATGTGGTGTGTTCTCTCTCAAATGTTTTTGCGTCAACTTCAGGGTTGTTAATGCACATCTACACAGAGAGGAAACTTGTATGCAAAATTTTAAGACTTATGAATGCGTTCACTTCATCTCAGATTCCTTACCCTACAGAAATACGCGCATGGCCAAACTAGATTCACCTACCGGAGAATACACCGCGCTCATCCTCGCAAAGGCAGGACTCGTGCGACTCGGGATGGGCGGGCGCATCACAACAGATGTCCACGCTCCTGTGCTGTACCATGCTGTTGGGCAGGGTGCACTAGGTGTGGAAGTACGCTCAGATGATCCTACAGTTGCCGAGCTGTGCAAAGCGTTAAACCACCAACCGACGGAGTGGAAGTGTCGTGCGGAGCGTGCGATGTTGCGTGTTCTTGAGGGAGGATGCAGTGTCCCAGTTGGCGTGCACACTACACTTGTCCCAGTCGATGGAGAGGAGGCACGGCTGACAATTACGGGGACCGTAACCGCGCTAGATGGTGGGCAGCATATTGAGCACACCATAGAGGGACTGGTAAGCTCTGCAGCTGAGGCTGAGGATGTGGGCGAGAGACTTGCACAGAGGTTGATGGAGACAGGTGCAAAGGAAATCCTTGAAGAGATCACCAAGGACAAGGCAGCACGCAAGACTGCTGAAGAAGCGGCGAAGAACTCATCATAAACAAGGACTCGAATTGGTACAAATCTTATATTGTATAATTCGGCGGAGAATCTATACTTGGTTTACAATGAGTACAATTGCAACGGTTGGATAAGTGTGCCCCGGTTGCATCAGTCGACGATGGCCTGGAGAACGATGCACACCGACATTAGACGGATCTGGGAGATTACTCTGCATCTCTGCGAGCGCCTGCAAATACCTTTCTGTAAAAATCAGGTAAGCAAGTGACTCTAAAGCAGAGAGACATGAAGTGAAAAGATCACGACTCGAAAGAAATTTATAGGCGTGTCATTTGGCTCTGTTTGTGGTCTCGTCCCAGTACGGAAGTCGTGTGGCGGTTCACTTCCTTCGTTCGACGCCATGAGCCTGCACAAATTTAAACGGCCAAATCCATTGCCTATAATCAATGCCCTCAAAAAACATTTCAGTACTTATACTAGAAATTTTCAACCTGCTTCGTTCACTGTCTCCCTTCATGATCACCATTCTGAGTCACAACAGTGGGCCAAGTCAGGATTCTATACTAATCCATTTGAACTGGCAGTAACTGACAGGAGCATGTCAGAAATTACTTGTACGATAGACTATGACCCTCTGCGGGCTCTGGTTCTTGTTCATATTTTTTCTCACTCAAGGTGAGGTGCTCGCGGGCGAGAATTTTGTCCGAGTCTCAGAGTATTCAACTAAACACTAACAAAATCAAGACATAAGGAATGTCATCTCCCTATCTTATCACGGTTATGTCTTTTCTGGTTATCAAATAGAGCTCGCTGGAAGTGTTTATCCGTTTAGGTTACTCAATGTGTTTTTCGCAAAGGTCCTGGTGCTGGAGCTATATGATTAATGTATGAAGAAAATAGCTGCACGTTTGGTTCTCAAAGGCATTTGGAGTATTGTATCTCGGCGATATGAGTGAGTGCTAATTTCAGGATAGATATTAGAGAGTCTTTCTGACTTCATCGGCAATCTAGAATGGCCTTGCTTAATGAGATTCCTGGCCCCTACATATTGTGTTTCATCTCCGCTCCTGCACTTTTAGTTGTGCAACGTTAGAAGAACAGAATACTGACTAAACTACTGTCAAGTAACGCAGCATGTGTAGGCTGTGTTTATTAAGGTGCAGGGCCGTTGATCATCAGGGCAGCCACAACCCCCTTTTTCTTAGCGACTGCTCATTGTCTCAGCATTCAGTTGATGACATACCTACTGCTGCTAGGTGGATGTGCACTCGTTGACCATGCTTGTTTAATATGAGTGTTTTTTCTAGCTTAACCAACTCAAAGAGATACAACCTTGACCAAAGACAGGTCGCTTCCTGCATGAACGCCATAATGATTTTTTTGGAGGACTTATATATACGTGCTGTCGAACTACATACATTGTATTTCTAAAATTCACGTCTTCATCTTTATGCGTATACCCATAGACACCCCCGGACAATGAGACACAAGAATTGGGATGATTAAAGCTGGAGGCTAAACCCGCGAGTAGAGACTTTAAAATAATGTAATGTAGACTCAAGAATCAATGTTTGTTTCTCATCATGATAACTCTTAAATGCGCTGAACATCTGCAGTGAATATGGCACCTAACTGAAAGAGCATAANTTTTTTTTCTTTAAATGATTCCGTTCGTTGCTAAGCCCAGATATAGATCACCTACTAAAATGGACGAAGATCGACGCGCCTAATGTGGAAAGCATCCACCTTCTCTCTTCTTTGTCTACGTCTTGTTCTTCTCTGTCGTCGCTCTTTTCGCAAAGCGCTACATTCCTATCGCAGCATCTGCGTGGACCAGCTAGGATTTCTGTGCTGGCTTTTCTGTCGAGTTTGCATCGCGATCCCGGCCGGCCTCAGTCAGAAGGAGCTCAAGTAGCATGACGACTACTGGCACTACTGTGTCAAAGCCACCATCACATAACATGCCTTACACCCCCACTTCCAGTGAAGGCGGTTTGGGAAATGTTATGAATGGCCCAGCAAATGCGTCCTCCCTCGCGCAGTTCGCTGCTGCCACAGGACGCCAGAGCTCGTCGTCCGACGCTCAGAGGCGGCGATCACGCGGCTCGAAGACAGGAAGCGATGGCGTGGGTGGCCCTGCTATGTCGCTCCCTCGAATTGAAATCCCGCACTCGCATTCGCCGATGCTGATGGCACAACAACGCGTGCAGCAAGATGCAAGCGCATCTGGGAAGGAGATGGACGGCGTGGACGTGAATCAGAGGAGTCCTGTCAGTGGTTCGGTGGCACCTACACCGAAGGAACGTCTCCCGCCGAGCCCGCCGCTTACTCCTGTCGCATCGGAGGAGAGCTTGCCGAAAGCGGTAGATACGTCGGAAAAGGCGCCAACACGCGTGGCGTGGGGCAAAGGTAGTTCTGAGAGAGATGAGGACGGTTATGAAGAGGGCGACGGTAACTTATCAACGTGGTCTTACCATCCAGACGGGGAAAATACTGCTGAAAGTGACAGCGGTGATGCTAGAACACTAGCTAGACCGTCTAATACTGCTGCCATTCCGCAGCCGTTGACCCTTACGCAGGCTCAGCTTCAGCAGAGCTCACAAAGGAACGAAACCGACCCAAACCCGGACTTCCCTGTGTTTCCATCGGCTGTACCGGCTTTATCTATCTTGTATGGCCAAGGAACACTGTCTTCTTCTCAGCTGCCTCCTTCTCACGCTATGCATAGCACCCCAAGTATCCAGTCCATGGATCGCATCAATACACCCTTAGGGAGAAGTGCACAGCAAGCTGCGACAGATAGCCATCTGGAGGAACGGGAAAGAAGAGTGAGAAAACAGAGCACCAAGAGCTCGCAAAGCTGGCTGAGAGAAGTAGTTGTGAAAGAGTACGCCCCTCTCAGTTTTATTATTCACACAGGTTCATTGTAAATTGCAAGCATTGACATACGTAACTGGCTTTCAGTGGCAAGAAGTATCGAATCCCGCATTCTTCATATTACTTCGGACCCCCTCCCGATACCTCCGCGTATGGGACAGAGCCAATAGGACATCTTGGTGTGAACCATCCGCGCGAGATCATCCGCATTGAGCGTGATTACTCCGGTGGCGAGCTCGTGCAGTTCAGCCCGGCGTACCCGCTAGAACTTGAGGGCCGCGTAAGTGTCGCTTTTGATGTCTGTCTTGTTCAAGCCTATACTAAAACTCAATTCCTGTAGATAACGCCGACGCAGTTCCTTGAGACCGTTAATGCAATTAATGAGTCGCTCATTGAGGCGCACAATTTGCGCTGGTCTTTCCTCGACAACACGCTTGCCTATTTGACATTATATATTTCCCGATTATTTGTCCGGTCTTATTATGACAGGGTCAGTATTTTTTTTTTAATGAACGCACAGTCAAAAATAATTTTTTTTTTTTCATGAACAGCAAATGCAGCGTCTCCAGAACCTCGTCGTGGGACTCAATAAACGTTTATACAACCCAGTTGGTTTAAATATTTTATGGCCCAAGGACGTAGCCTTCATGTTTGTGAGTGCCTCTTGTTTGAGCTTTTAAGCTTTTACGCTGACGGCACGATCGTCTATGATGAAACAGCTCGAGATTGAATATTACTGATACCCTGTNCCCCCCCTTTCCGTGTCTCCTTCAAGCTAGCAGCTCATACAACCACACGCTCCTTCCGAATTCACACACTCTCGCTCTACCCTGACGGGATGAGTTCCTGCATCTCTTTGTGGTACTTAGGCTTTTATTTCTAACATCATCCCTTCAGTAATAGTTTCACCCCTCGCGGTGCCTACGGATACGGATGTTCTCTGTACGTCCCGCGTCCCCCCCCCCCCCCCCCCAATCCCATCCCATCAACATTCGCTCTTTTGATTTCATTTTCGTCGCGACTTGCTTGCTTTTCCTTTTAACCTCTCTCTTCTCTCACCTGTCCTTCCTTATTCCTCTACTTCTCGCTTTTCAAAGCGATGTGCCATTTCCCGGAATGTGTAGTGCATAAACTTATGTAGCATTATCTTCTTTACTTCCATAAGTCCAGTCGTTGATTCTCGACGCAGTTATTCTAGNTTTTTTTTATGGGTGACTTGGGGATCTTCTATCTGCTCCGTTCTCTCAATTATTATACAGTACATGGTAAAGCGTTATTTGCTATTTGATGTTTTTTTTCGGGCGAGAAATGCACGCACTTATTCAGACAGACAATAGACAGAAGNTTTTTTTTTTTAAATAAAGGGATCGAAGTTCATTTGTCACATGTTCTTTGCACATAAGTAGAAGGAAGAGAATAGAGRAAAAAAAAACTCGAGGAAGTTGCTACATGTGTCCAACGACGAAGGGGGGGGGGGGGGTAAATAACATAGCAAAATGCGAAGGAAAACAAAACAAAAACAAAACAAAAAAAAACAGGCTACATTACAAGTATCTTCGTAACTTTTTATTCTGTTGGCGTCACGACCGAGGACTCGTGCTCTGCTCCTTCGGCGACGTGCGCAACGCCATCGCGTTACCCTGCGACTGGGAATTTGTCGGGCTCTCG